>JAPWTK010000618.1:0-237633 GCA_029963805.1 Aromia moschata
AAAAGTACGTACCGTGTAAGAATGTTGCTTGGTAGTCTATTTACAAGGAATTCAGTCTAGGCAACTTTCCTAACTCTATCACCCTATTTGCGTCACTATCCAGTACTTTCGTCCTAAAAAGAAAATTACAGTATTCTGGACTTGATGTAGGGAACTAAACTTAATCTAATTGTAAGAGAAATAAAGTTAAGAAAGCTGTATATACTGGAAAAAATAAATACACACAAACATTCAATAAAGTAACATCAAAAATAAATACTAACAAAAAATTTAACAATAATAATAAAAATGGTAACTACGTTTGACAATATAATTCATCGAGTTGAACTCAAGTATATCTGCTAGTATTTTATCTAGGGATAAAACATGCAAAATTAAATGGTGAAAGAGAAGAACGTTTGGTCTACCTCAACTTATTATTCGATGAAAAATCAAATATTGATTATACACAATATGTAATTTTAATGCCAAATTAATACAAATAAAAAACAGTTATTAATATATATAAAAGATAGCCCTTTGCGTCAAAATATTAACACAAAAATGGGACAATGGGATTGTACCATAATATATATGGGACAATCCGCGTCAACCGGATCAGAGCAACGGCCAAAATTAGAAGCAACCAAAAAAATCGACCAAGGGCTCAATTTAAAGCTTAGATCATCTACTTGTAATTGTCAGTGCGCCTTTGAAAAATCCAATATGGCGGCTCCAGTATAGCAGGCGGAAGCCGGAGAAAAATCGAGTGTCCAGCAAAAAAAGCTTGTAAAAACAAAAAAACCGCAACCGTTCGGGTCGTTTTTTGGCTCAAATTGTAGTTGATGGATGCCCCTAAAAAGTTGGTGTCGTAGTTTGACAAAATTCAACATGGGGGATCCAATATGGCGATCAAAAATCCAATGTTGTAACCTAATTTTTGAAAATCAACCGATTTGCACCAAATATGGTATAAGGGGGTATTACGGATCACTGATCACGAATCCGAGGTCGGATTTGTCAAACTGAAGATGGCGGATCCAAGGTGGCGGACGAAATTTTCGAAATCAACCGATTTGTACCAAATTTATTATACGGAGGATTTAAAAGATAAGTCCGCCATATTGAATCTGACATCTTGAATTTGGCAAATCTGACCTTTGATTCGTGATCAGCGACCCCAAAAACACCTGAATACCAAATTTTGTGCAAATCGGTTGATTAAAGAAAAAAACGTCCACCTTCTTGGATTTTGAAAATTGCGGACCCTGCTGCAAGAACGATGCAGCTCCATTTGCAACGCGTGATGAGGTGAGCTGCCTATAATTTCGATAAAAATATTAGGCGTTATTTAACGCAAATTCCACACATCTCAGTGCATGGAGTATACATACTGACATATGCTGAGCTGCGTCGAATTTGCGTTAAATAACGTCTAATGTATTTATCGAAATTATAAGCAGCTAACCTCGTCACGCGTTGAAAATGGAGCTGCATCGTTCTTGCAGCAAGCTCCTCAATTGAACTTCGGATCCGTAATCGGTGACCCCCCAAAATGCCCCGTATAATAAATTTGGTACAAATCGGTTGATTTTTGAAAATTTCGTCCGCCATCTTGTATCCGCCATCTTGAGTTTGGCAAATCTGACCTCGGATTCGTGATCAGTGATCCGCAATACTCCTGTACACCAAATTTGGTGCATATCAGTTGATTTTCAAAAATTCGGCCAACATATTGGATTTTTGACCGCCATGTTGGATTTTGTCAACCTACCACACCAGCTTTGTAGGGGCATCCGTCAGTTACAATTTGAGCCGAAAAACGACCCGATCTGTTGTTTTATTTTTACAAGCTTTTTTTTGCTGGGCACTCGATTTTTCTCCGGTTTCCGGCCGCCATATCAGATATTTCAAAGGCGCACTCGGCATTTGAAAATAGACGCTCTAAGTTTTAAAATGAACTCTTGATTGATTTTTTTGGTTGCTTCTAATTTTGGTCGTAGCTCTGATCCGGTTGACGCGGATTGTTCCATATACATTATGCATTTACATAAAATAATTAGTTACATTATTTTAAGCAATATAATCATATTTAGATTCTACATAAAACTAGTGCTAAATAAATTATAACTGATAATTGTGTAACTAACAATAAGTTAAAAATAACTACAGTGTTAGGGCTCAGTATATCATTTTCTATACTTTCAGTGTGTAAGATTTATTACAACGAGGCATCAAAAAAAAAACATCATCAAAGTTGGCTGAGCAAAAAAATACGTATTTCTATTATTAATCTTAAAGATATAAAGTTATTTAATTGTCAAGACTGTCACATTATGTGATAGCCATTAATTTATTGTGACAGCCACTTGTCAAAAGTTTGACAACAAAGTTTTGCTTCGAGCCTCGACAAAACTGTTATATGTATCTTTCTCGTTCATGGCCATATTTGATGACGTTTTTTTCTGGATGCCTCTTTATAATAATAATGAGACATTTAAAAAAATCAGGCTATGAATGAGAGAGGTGGAAATAGCGGTTATGTCGAAGCTCGAAGCAAAACTTTGTCGTTGTCGTAATTGTAAAATAAATAATGGCTCTCACTTAATGTGACAAGTCAAGAAGATTATAAACTTGAGATTAAGAATAGAAATATGTGTCTTCTATGCTCGGCCACCTTTGATGATTGTTTTTTGAATGGTTGATTCGTTAGAATGATCAAATTAAATTATTGAAGTTAAAAAAAATAAACATAATTGAATATAACAGGGGACTGAGATAAAAATCACAAAAGGAAGAATTAAGATCTGCTTCCATAAAAACAAAACACTACTCATAAAATCTCTGAACCAGCCTCTCTCACATTTACGATATTATTTTCCCTAAAGTGATTCACATCACCAGAAACTTTAGGAGCGTCTTTTGTTTCGCTGTCAAAATGTTGACTGGCTAACCTGTTGAAGAATACTTTTCCATATTCAAACGAAGATATCATTATCGCACAAGCCGGCGCAACTTTGATCAGTCTTGGAACCGTACCGGCAAACCAACCTCTTATGCCATATTCGGCGTAAATCTGCCTTAGTATTTGCAAGGTCGTCCTTTGGGTTTTCGGTTGGCCTGCAGCAAAAGAACAAACTCTAAACCTGGTTACTGGATGTTAGTTTTACATTAAGAATACATGGTGTCCCACCACCATAGGCCTATAGGTAAAACAATATAAGTGTTACGCTCCCTAGTGGTCGCTCAACAAACTAATTACTTGGCCATAGTTTATTCAACCGCCTGTTTGAGTGCCATTATGTTTTGAAAATTTTCCGTTTATATTTCTGTAGTATTCATTAAAAATGATAACATTAGTGTTATTTTTGTGAGTTTTATAATTAGAATGAATCACTATTTTTGTGTACCTCACTGTTCATCCTGGATTAAGAGGTATCCCCTATTAACTTTTCATATATTTCCTGAACAAGGAAAGCATCAAGTTTCCCTGGTAAATAATTTTGGTCAAAAGGAACGTATAGACAGACGCAAGGCTTGGATATTAAAACTGAGGATAGGAAAGCCCGTCAGTAAATTTATGAAAATCTGTTCTCTTCATTTCAGGACGATTACTTTTATCGATGTAAGTTTTAGTATTTTCAAGGTTACTGTAAAGATATTTATAATTATTCTTGTCTGTTTCAGCTAAGGATTCAAAAAAGCGGAAGATACTGAAAAAAAACTGCAGTACCTTCAAATTCATGAATTCATGAATGACCTGCATTCAGAACGTGTTCACCATCATGTACACACTTTGAAATTATAGTGCCATCTAAATATTCCATATATTTCAAGACATTCAATCTAATGTCTGCCATTCTACTTACAAATTTTTCAATAAAAATATTAAACAATTTTGTAAAAAAAACACATGTATACCTTGAAGCATTTATTCAAATTTTTCAAAATAAACCGATCCAACCTAAAAATGTATATTCCATAGGTATCTTCTATCAATCTAAAAATTAAAAAGAAACCACTACATACAATTATGCCAATAACTTAAACAGTAAACCTAAATCACAAAAGGTGTTTTTAGGCAGTAAATAATCAAATTTACTATAATAAACAAAAACCAAGCGGCAACTTGGATATAAAACACATTAAAAGCAATGTATGTAAAAACAAACGGCTAATGGCCCAATAATTAGTTCGCAATTGTTCCGCACTGAGGCTGGCATCTTAAATTCTGACGTCTATATCAATATCTCAAGGACGATGTACAGTGTGTCCAATCTTCGGCACTTTTGCAGGATAACTCAGTTCTCTTTAAATATAGAGAGTTGATGTTTGCATATTCCTGACCTACTTTTTTTGTGAAACGAAAAATGCAGTAAACAGAATTTTTCATAGCCCTTTTAATTTTTGAGATACAGAGTGAAACTGAAATTTTGCACAAATTTTACTCTTCTTCTATCTTATCGGAAATGTAAAAACGGACTTCCATACAATTTTTTATGTAGAATCCAGTGGCGTAGTCAGTTCTTGTCTCACATCGTCCCTTTCCTCAGCATAAAGAAAACTGGGTTATCCCACAAAAGTGCCGGAAATTGGACACCCTGTACATTAAAATTGTGAAAATTTGGTGTCAAACTAAAGTCCATACAGTATATTTAATCACAATATTTTGAGCGATCTGGGCTTATACCGGATTAGTAGATATTACCTTGCTTATTTTAATTCGAACACCCTGTATATTACATATTGGATTCTACGGGAAATTTCAAATATGAGTACAATAAAATTAAAAAATTCTTTTTCTTCATTTAGACTACGGATATATTTCTTTTAACTACACTATTTTAATAGCAGATAAGCTCCACCACATACTGAGATCTATTGTATAAATACTGTTTAAAAAAATCGCAATTATCTCACATCAAGGTCAGTCAACAACTTCAAACAAGATAAACTAGGAATTACAGTTTATCTTCCCAATGGTAAAACTAAGCATTAATCGTTTAACATCTTCAAATAATGATTGAATGAGAATTTAATATAATTAAGACAAAACTGAAGCAATCCAGTACATTTTGAAATCATCATTTTAAAAGGAAATTATTGGAATGGATGATAAAAGACTGTATGGTCATCAATACTGAATATCTAGACAAAATGTAACAAAAACAGGGTTAGGCGGAAGCAAAAGAAAAATCGGATGCAACATTTGACCCAGACAATGGTGACACAAAGATCAAGGCTTAGAGATAAATAAACTCAAGCAGATTAAAAAATAATCGATTAATAAGCAATATTTAAGATTGTATAATATGCTTAATAAATGTATGTAATAGATATCGTATTTATACAAGAATAATTTACAAAATCTACAGATAGGATGATTACATCAGTGTTGTATTGTGTCAGGTTCCAACAAATTTTATCACTATGCATATTAAAAACATTCTAACCGACCTGTAGGTAGATGTGGGCTTTGGATAGATGGAAGATAAACTTACATATTGGGTAATTTAATTAGAAAGGTGGATTTTTAAAAGTAATAAACACCTAAAAGGAAATTTTCCTTTTTTCGAGTAATTTTCGTACTCCAAAAATTCGCCTTAATGAAACTTGTTAACCTACATACATATATCGACCAGTAGTCATGTTGGGGACTCCACATGAGAAAATCATTAAATATATCTATAAAATTCGTTGTTCATATTTACCCGTCACTAAAAGGTTAGCAAGATTTGTTGAACGATATACATAGATATGCTTAAATTTTTGTATAAAGTTTCTTATGTATAGGTACAAATTTAGTTTTGTTCAAATATTTTTTGTAAAAATGTTTTATCATATCTTTCTTTTTTGTGGATCAAGTAACATAATATAATCTAAAATTTATTTTGTGAAATATCCTTAGAATTAAAAAAAAGTAATAATATTAATAATCAGAAATACGTAACAATATTAATAACAACTAGGGTGCGGAACTGTGTGCCATAACGCAGGTCGGCACTAACAGCTCTATGATAATTAAAGTACAAACCGTATTTTTTAAGCGCCTTGTAAATTATATACGCGTGTACCTCTTGCCCGTGCATACGTATGCCGCTGACCGTGTCTGGTCACGCGCTGGGACTCTGTGTGTGCCGTAGCACGCAGGTCCCGTTGCGGGTTGCTCTGGATAGTTGAACGCAAATTACCCTGCGTTATGGTAAACTATCCGGACACTAACAATGACTTTCATAACAGTTCCAAATTTCCATGTTTATTTTGTGAATGTGATGATCATTCCGGCAATTTTCAATTCCGTTTTTGAAAATTTCTGAAAATTTCGGTACTTCCGAAAGGCAATTTAGCGGTAAAATTTAATTTTAACTAATTTACCCACCTCAACCTGTAAGTACATCTTAATTTTCAAAATAAGTTTATTATATTTATTTCATGAAGATGAAAGTGTTTCTCCATTTGAAGGAAAAGTACCTATATATATACTTAATTACATATGTGTAAACAAAAAAATGCATTTGTATACAACATATCTATGTCACAGTTCACCATTTGTTCATCAAGAATATGTTAACTGGGATGATGTATGTATGTTTTCGAAGAATAACTGTGAATGTTAAATAATACATCATTTAACGTCTATTTGAATACATTAATAAACATTATTGTAACTACATGTTAATAATATACTCATGATACATTGTAGTACTCATTTACTATACGAATAGGTATTTAATTTTTTGTTATCAAATTTTGAAATTTTGAAAGAATGTTTTTTTATTTAATAATTAATGTATCATTATGTAATAGAGTTTAGCCTTCAAAAAGACAGATAAACATTACAGCCAAGGGCTAATTTTAACGCACAAAATTAAATTAAATAAAAAAAAACACTGTACTTCGTTTACGGTTACACCAATATGGCCGCTTGACATTAGGTGTGGCAATGTGTCAATATACGCATTCCCTCTAATCTATTCTAAATCTCTGTGGGTTTAAGCCTGATTTGTAGATTGCCATCTAATATTTCCAAACTTGCAATTAATTTACTGCTGCATAACTGAGTAGTTTTATTATTTGTATAGTTTTCGAGACAATCATTATGGTGTTTATATTTTTTTCTAGATATCTGCAAAGCCTTGTGTATTGTTAGGCTTAATGAAAACAAACATTGCTGAGGTAAATAAAGGTTGCTTGAAAATTATTTAATTAATGCAACAAAAAAGGGCTTAGTTTTGACATGGAAATAAATTATTTGAGCATCATAATTTCCTTACTAGCACCTATAAGTGTAGATCTGTAAACGAGACCTCTCATAATGATCAGTAATTTTGTTATTTGATTACAATGCTTATAAAATAACTCACCATTTGAAAGTGTTGCCTCACCAAATTCTATTTGCTGATGAGTTTTAACAACATCAAATGGTACCGTAACAGCAGCAGCAATCTGAAAAACAAAACAATATTTCAATTGTGTTATTCAAAATTTAAAATTATTTTGATGCAGTTCTATTTCACTGTGTATAAAAAAATGTTGATATTACTTACCGAACCTGAGATTGCTCCTGCGACAAAGCTCAACCAAAACGATGGAGGGGCAACTGGTTCTCCATAAAAAGATTTAATACTTTCATAACTCATCCAGTAAATTGCAGAAAAAGGAACATCTCTCAACAAAGTAGAGCCAATACCTTTCCATAAACCACGGATACCGTCTTGTTTAAAAAGCAATTTCAACGCCTCACTAATTTCTAAAAGAGATTTAAGTATCAACATAAAATCTTTAAGGGGGTACACCACCCTAGAGGCCGAAAAATCAAGCAAATTTTGGGATTTTTTTTTCAAAGAAACTAAACAAGATATCAAAATTCGGTAAAAAAAACATTTATAGTACAAGTATTGAAGTGTGTTTGTTATTTTTTTTAGAGGTTTAAAATGGCGGCTTCTCAGTAGTTTTACCAAGGCATCTTTTTTTTATGGCTCCATGGCCGAACCAATAACTCCTGCAAATTTAAAGATAGAGCGATGAGCCAGGAAAATTTCGATTTAGTATGATATCAGGCTCAACAGTACGTAGGATTTTTTTAAATTGATTTTTGCAGATATGGTTTTTGAAAAAATCCCGCGAAAATTGTTAATGACAATTGAAGGGCTTTTCGGTAGAAAGGAGGTAAGTACCAAAATAGAAATTTTTGTGATATTACTACTAACGGGTTATATATACCACCGACAAATATGTAGAAACAGGCTAAATACCAATTAGCTATTTAAAGGGTACAAATACATAATAATAGATGTCGTGACGGTAAGTGCCTAATGCTAAAATTGAGAAAACTTTCTTTAATAACTCTGTTCCAGTTTTTTTGGTACTTACTTCCTTTCTACCGGAAGCTCTTGAATTGACCTATGCAATATAACAAAAAAAAATCCTATGTACTGTTGTGGAGAAACTAGTTTTGAATATTCAGTTAAAATTTCAAGCCAATCGAATAAAAATTGTTTGAGATATTGGTTCGGCCGACTTCAAATTTCACGTTTCGAGAAAAACACGTTTAAAGTTTTAATTACTGTAATAATAAAATAAATTCAATATACCTTTAATCTGCAATGCCTGCACCATTCAACTGACCTTCGAAATATTTGAAATATTCATGGGAAAATGTCCCAACACCTTCTAGGTATCTTTAACCATGGAGCGGACAGATGCTCCAATTCTCGATACTAACAAAGGTAACTAGATTGCGCTCGCATAGAGCAGCGAAAGGGATAGCACTAGAATCAAAATTCGAGCCCTTACAGGTTCTCCCACACATAAAACTTTTCCACGTAATTTTTACGATGTTAAGGGACATTTTAAGCAAAAAAAAATTCGATTTTTCGAAAGTGGGTGGTGTACCCCTTAAGGATATTATTCCTGCATATTGGACTTTTGTTTACATATTTATTGCATATTTATGTATAGAAATCAATAAATTCGTTCACAAATGAATTAAACATAGTGTCCAAACAAACATATTCAGCAGAAACAGCATATTCTTACCTAAATAACTTAATTTTTGAGACTGCATTTTTGTCCTAATTAATTCCAACGGGCTAACAACGGTAACTGCAAAGCGTTCTCGCTGTTGCTCCAGACAATAAAGGTATCCAATACGGTTGCCTGTCGTTACTGTCGGGAGGCCTCTTTTGATTATGCATATCTTTTAATTTCAAGCGCAGCTGTTCGTAAGTTACAAAATAAATAATTGTAGCCGGTATTGCCAACACTAGTGTCGGGCTTAATCCACTCCACAGTGAAGTTATCCCCTCAGTTCGACTGATCTTTACAAAGGCATCCTGAAATGGATATACAGGGTGTATACTTTTATTTATGTACAAGTTCATAAAATCCTCATTTATCAATATGCATTTGGAGGGCATTGAAAACCGCCGTCGCGTTTCAGATTCATCCCCATAGCCTGCTACGATTTTTGTTATACATCCGAAGTTTGATATAACCATTTAGCGATTTTTTTATTTAAAATCTGAATACATAGTATTAATCAAAACTCCTCAAAACCCTCGTATGCGAAATTTGAACAAAAAATATCTAAGGCATTTCATGCTACACGCTCTCAAAGTTGAGCAAAATATTGAGTTTGAGAGCCATTAGAAGAGTCAAGTGTGCCATGAAATTATGTCAAGACAATTGAATGTTATCTAGAATCACTTAAATTTAATTTTGACCAATTTATATAGGTTATTTATGTACTTATGTGCATAAATAAAAGTAGACACCCTGTATATTATGAACTGACGGTTACAAAATCCGAAAAGTCCTTACCAAAGTGCCGTTAAAGTGTCCAGGATTTTGATACCATTTAAAAGGACCTTCGGAGAACAACTACATATATGATCCATTAAACCGTTGCAATACAAAAAACATTTCCGTTGTTTAAGTGCCTTCTGCTGTGCCTGCAATCTTATTTTAACTACATCTAGTGGAGTAACTGAAAATAAGAAAATCGTCTAAGGAATTTACATATTTTGTTTGATTGCATGTTACCTAAAATTGAGGTTATAACGGCGCCTGTACAAGATGCTGCGCCCTGTTGGAATGGAGTTATCCTGAATTCAGGATCATCGTAATCGATTTTTTTATCACTGGATTCGTTCATCACTAACGTTTAGTTGGGATTAATAACAAAACAGAACAAATTACCGGCGTAAAATCCGTGACAAACCACGGACAAAATAAAATTGACAAACAATCGGAAAACGGAACTGCCAGTGCTGCCACTTATCATCACACTTTATTTTCCCCCCCCCCCCCCCCTTCTTGTGTGTCAAATATTCGATCCTAAGCATGTTTTGTTAAACGGATAGGTTTGACCGGTTATCAAGTATATTTTTCACAATAATACGGTTGATACCATACACCATACAGCACCTGTATTCATTACCGATTTACATCTCGGTGGTACTCATGCACTTGCTCTAATCATATAGTTCATGTTGTCTTAATATATGAATATTGAAAATTAAAATGAAGGCAGGAAATTGCAGGGTATATATTTCTAAGTATCTAAGTCCGAAAAATAATATTATCTAGATATAATTCTAGAAATAAATATTACATTAACATTTTTTTTAAGGAAAAACTGCTTTTTTCATCAAGCTATTTAGTAAAAATTTAAATTTAGGAAAAACTAAAAAGCTTATTTAAAGGGCAGTACAAATTCCATTGTGATTATTCTTATTATTCTACTAGTTTTTTGCTTAATAGTTCATATATCTCTAATTTGGTTAAATATGGACTTAACGGGTTTTTGCAGTAAGTCCACGATTAAAAAAATATTGATTACGTACAAAAGTGACGTCATTGCTAATTCTAATTTTATTATAGCGTTAAATGTGCAATTGAAAATAAAAATTTACTTGTACAAGGATTTTTCCGAAATATTTTTAGTTTGGAAAGGATTTATGTAAACCTTTCGTCCTTCAATTTTTTGTTTTTTGAGATCCTGAAGTATGTACCTTTTCTTTTGTAAAATGTCCAAGATATCAAAAAATATATATTTTTTTAAGTTCGATATTTTAAATTTTTCCAAAATTTTATTTTTTTGTGTTTGTCAGTCAATTGCTGATGGGTCCGACGATGATTAGAAAGACCCTTTATTATCACGATTTCATGAGTTGTTCTGGTACACACCGGTACTCACCGAACACCCTGTATACGATCTCACGAATTTAACCTCACTCCATAGTCCATACTCCATTCTGTCATTAATTAGAACGTATCCTAATATTTCGACTTCCTTTCACCTGCATTTTCTTCCTTTAATAAGAAAATTATTTTTTGTGTCTGCATAAGCATCGGTTCATTTAACCGACTCGTTTGGAATAATAATGAGATTTACCTATAGAGACCGTATGTCTACGAAAAAGTGCCAACATGAAACTTTCTTCTGGTACTACTGCAAGTACTGCAGTGTATGTATTTCATTTCTCTTCATTATTATGCCAAAGATGTGATATATCTACCTTTAAATAGATAGGTACAAGCTCCATTGAAGGTGTTGGGTAGACTTCCACAATGAAAAGAGACACTCCATGCCAAAGAGTACTTACATACATAGTATGTCACATAATGTATAACAAATTGATAGATAATTATGATACGAGGTTAAGCTAGACTTATATGAATTAGCTATTGGTTTTTGAATATCACTTCACTTTATTTTAATAATAACAGGTCCCTCATGCCTTTTTAAATAATCTCGATTTCTGATTGGCTATAAGTTTTCACGGTCTTTTTAAATCACGCAAAGTGATATTTTGAGCATTTTTTTTTGAAAAATAATATTGAACTTTAACCAAACTTACCTTACTCCAAAAATTGACCAGAACTAACCAAGATGTCAAGTAACAAAGTTATTCGGCCGTTCCGGAACTTTGTACTAACCCTGTATAAGCAAATCAAAAATATTTTAAAAAATTTCCAAGACAGTGCTTCTGTAATCGGTAATTCAAAAACATTTCTTTTTTTATTTATTTAAGTTTTTAACTATCTTAATAAGAACTATCATATTTAGTTGGATAATATATACCTACAATAAAAAAAGGGTTTATCTAAATAATTTGAGTTTGGACGATGTATACTGTTTGATGAATATTATACATATACTATATGTTATACAAAATTGAATGAAATTACCTAGTACAAAAGCATACATTAGGTATAGTCGTTCTAATTTTAACTGAAAATGATAAATACGCCTGGGGAACAAAAAAAGCGGTGCAACTTTATGATTCCATGGGCGTGCATTATCTTTTATAAATTCAAAAATTGTGAAATATTTTTTTTCATTCAAATCAATATAGGAGATTAAAATTAGCCTGCATACAAAACTCTTAGTATTTGTAATATAATTGGCTGTAAATAATGCTCATTTAGCCAGACAATCTCAAAAAATTGTCTGTGTTAATAAACCTAGCTGAAATACACGTCACTGGCGCCTTAAACACGTGGAATTTCTAAAGTCGTAAATAATTTTTACGACGTCGTTAAAATTATTTACGACTTTAGAAATTCTATGTGTTTAAGGCGCCAGTGACGTGTATTTCAGCTAGGTTTATTAACACAGACAATTTTTTGAGATTGTCTGGCTAAATGAGCATTATTTACAGCAAATTATATTACAAATATTAAGAGTTTTGTATGCAGGCTAATTTTAATCTCCTATATTGATTTGAATGAAAAAAATATTTCACAATTTTCGAATTTATAAAAGATATATGCACGCCCATGGAATCATAAAGTTGCACCTCTTTTTTTGTTCCCCAGGCGTATTTATCATTTTCAATTAAAATTAGAAGGACTATACGTACTACGCACTTTAACTAATTTATATTTACAGTTTAAATAGTGGACTATTCAAGCGAGTTATTTTTTTCTTGATAACCGTTGCATATTCGGAAACATAAAGAGTTAAATAAGTCATTAAAATGACTCAGACATAACCTACGTATTTTAATGTGTGTAACAAAAAAGTTATGACATGACACAAAAATGAATAGAGGTTGCTTGTACCAACCCCTTACGGGTGGAGAGGGAAAATGAAAATGTTACACCAAGATGTATTTCTGTTAGAAAAGAGACACACCACACACCAAATCTCAAATTCTTATGTTATTCCATTATTGAGACACAGGGCCGTAGCTAGCCCTGATTTTTAGGAAGGCTGAAAAAATTATTTAACAATTTTCCTTGCAAATGAGTTTTAATAATATTTTATAAAATGTTGTTTATTTTTCTAAAAATATTGCTTCTTTCTTTAAAAATAGTGATAATGTATTTTATATTAGTCACACGAAAATTCTTCACGAACTTAATTGAATAGAAATGTAGATACAAAAATTCGCAGTGATATTAAAAAAGAAGAAACAAAAAAAGTAGGATGTTTTGCTTAAAACTTCATCTTTAACATCTTAACGGGAATCAAACAATTTTTCTATTTGACATTTTTCCATGTTTTGAAAGATAATAGTATTTTGTGGACATATAGACGAGATTGCCAATTTCATAGAATCAATGTATTGACTATTTAATCCTAAAAAATCCAATAAAAACCCAAATAGTGCAAAGCCTCTTGGCGGGTTGTATTTAAGAAACATTTTCAACAAACAAAAAAATACACAGTATACAAAATAAAAATTTCTATTCCAGAAGCTCAGACATGTTCTAGGGGGGAGGGGGTCAGTTTTCCCTGACTGCGGCCCTGTTGAGAAAAAAAACAATAAAAACGTATTTTTTGGATATTCGCCTTAAACGTCTAAATAACTCCACAGGAAAGGCTCTAATCTCTAATAATTTTATATAAAAAACATAATACACCATTTACAAATTTTAACATAATTATGGGAATCCCTGTATAAGAAGATATATTTTATTTTTACATACACGTATTCAGTTAATATGTGCCTATACTTAAATATATGTTTGTCGGTGATAAACCGTTTTGTAAATATAAATTATAACATTTAACTTACACTTTTCATATTTTCAGCATGATGTGCCAAAGAGTAATTTACTAAATCCGCCTCTGCTTCATCCACCTCATAACCCAGTTGTCACTTCTTGTAGCTACAGCCGTTAAACATTATGAGCTAGGCTAGCAGTCAATAGTCTGCTCTTTTGGCGAAGAGAAGCCTATAATTTTATATGTTTACTAAAATGTAGTGGCATCCATAAATAAAACGCCGTAACATTTTGACGAAAATATTTTTTTATTTATCTCCGTATTTATTTAATCATTAGCGTTTTACAAAAAGATGCCACAGAAATTATTTTATTTATTTGTTATTTCCTTGTTTGTGATAGTTGCATGTGTGATATGTGAAGATACAGATGAAAAGGTAAATTATATTTTACTAATTTTTTTTTGTCTTTTTGCCATTTCTATTGCCTATCTTTTTATATTTGAAAGACGATGGGTCTCTTTTAGGTGACTATATACCTCTAGGAATAAAAACCGAGGTCCCTAACGCTCTGTGGAATATTTGCAGTATATTTTTTAATATATAAAAAAAAAAATTTAAGGTTTTTGTTTGTTACATAATTTTTGTTTCAAAAAGATGGTTTTAATTTTGGGAAACAAAATGTTCCTATAAAATTAAAATTAAAATGGCCATAACTTTTTAAAAAAAAATATATTAAAAAATGAAAAACGTCTCTTATATTTGTTTCTAGATATGAGCAAATTCGTAACAGGTTCAGTTTTTTGAAAATTTTTTTTTAGATTTTTTCACTATAAATCCTTTCTGTAAGAGGTGTATAGTCATCACCTAAAAGTGAAGTTCACAATCAGTTTCAAGATATGGCTAACTGAAATATCACGCACCGCCACTGAGTATCAATAATCTATATCATTATCAATAATTGTATGTAAAGTTTACAAGTTCAAAAATTCGTGCTTGATAATAAACTCAAACACGTATTAGTTTTTACTGACAGCGGATTATCAAAATAGGTGAGGTAGCATAAAATACTTAATGAATATTTTGAGATAAATACATAGCCATCTCTTTACTCACAATAAAGTTTTTCAAAATAGATAAGGTGATATAAATACAAAATTAATATTTTGACAAGTCAGATTTGTGCCAAACAGATCAGTCTGTTGGATTCAGATCAAGGGTGTTCAAAGTCATTTATGGCTGTATTTTGAATTAGAATGTTCCTCATGCATGGTTATTATTACATAGGTCTACAAAAAAAATCTGTCTTGTCCTGTTCTAATGTATTTTGGCATGCTAAAACCGAATTTCATAACCAAAAATTGTTTGGAATGACAATTTTTCTGCAGTACCCCGTTTCAGTGAATCTCTAAGGGGTGCAATTTTCAACAAAATTTTATAAACCATTTTCTGTGGTTTTAGGTGTCGCTGATCGCGAATCTAATATCATTATTGAATTTTGATATAACTCGTACAAGCTGTCAACATTTCTGAAAAGGGTCAAAAAAGTCGATATTTAGCCCATATTAAGTTTTTGAGATCACAAATCTGAATTTGAACGTAATGACAGCTGTCAACAAACTACCAAAATTCCAGAAAAAAGTCAATATTTGGTGCATATTATTAAGTTTTTGAGATCACTCATCACGAATCTGATGTCAAAATTGAATTTAAATGTAATGACAGCTGTCAACAAACTGTCAAAATTCCTGAAAATTTTCAAGTTAAGATATTTGAAGATTACTAAATGAAATTTTTTGAGGTCACTAATCGCGAATCTGATATCAAAATTGAATTTGAACATGAGAGCTGTCAACAAACTGTCAAAATTCCTGAAAAGTGGAAGTTTAGATCTTGTTGAAGATTACTAGATGAAAGCTTTTATCAAGAAATTAGAGATATCTGGCTTCAAGGACTTCTGCGCTTTTAGGCGGTAGCTATGGCGTGAGGTCTTCGAAATGTTCTGCAAATCGTCATTGTTTGTATTGGCATTCACTATGGATCTATTGTTAATCTCTTCACTGTAATCTCCAAGATTTTTTGGAAAGCAGTTTACCTAAGAATGAAAAAGATGTAGCTGAAATTCAACAGGCAACCCTGGTTCTTGATTGAAATGTTTGACAAGATCTTTATAAGCGGAACATAATTTTCAGAAATAAAGGAGGGACATATCGGTTTGAATACCAGATACATTTAATGTCCAGATGAAAGTTTGTTCATCTTGTAATCATCAATGACATCTTTTTTGCATTTTTTCAGGAACTTTGAGCTTGTTGACAGCTATCATTATGTCAAATTTCAATTTTGATATCAGATTGGCAATCATTAATCCTGAAAACTTCAAGAAAATAGTATATTATGCAACGATCATGTAATGATGACGCGCCTTGGCGAGTGTCGTTACGATTGCGAGTGTTTTAATAGCCATTACATGAGAGTTGCATACGCTATTTTTTTTACGACCATTTATAAATAAACGACACACGTAAAAAATTGTCTTAAACAGAAATGGAACTGATTATCTGGTGCTTCGTCTACAAAAGTTCTGATTTATTCTGGAGAGAACCACTTCCGTACTTCTCCGCACTCATGACTTAGTTTATGTTTATCACTGCTGTCCAGGGAGCGTGTTTCGAATGTGATTTCTATGTGTTTTTTTATTTTTCGAATATATAGTATTCTAACCTAACCTAGATATGTCCACTACACTGTCAATCACTCGCAAGAATTTGTCAATTCTGAGACCGGAGTTCACACTCAGACAATTGAAAATCATTGGAAGCATCTGAAGCGCAACATCAACGATCATCGAAGAGGACCGATTCGCAGCCATATCGCAGAATATTTGTGGCGAAGACATGTCCATATCAACAATTTACAGAAATTCGAATACTTTATAGAAACCATAAAAATGATGTTCAAACCATGAAAATAAACAATTAAAACATTCTCTGAAAACGAGTTAACATTATTTGTGTTTCTCCAGTCCATAAACTGTCCATATAATTTTTTCATAGTTTTTTATTATTATTATTATTACTCTGGTAATATATTCACGATTGCATTTGTCGTCTTTTCTCGACTATCTGGAGGAGCGGAAAATAATTCTTCACTCACTTATGTTGTAATCGGACATGGTTTTTGATTTAAATATTCTTAAAAGTTGCTGTAAAAAAGCGAACTTTCGTAAACAACAACTGTCAAAGTAAAATCACAAATTTTCGCATTTTCGCAAAAGGCTACTTGATTGAAAAAACATGGAATTTGATTGACTGGTGGAAAATCTGTATCATAATGAAAATTTGTATTATAATGAACCTTATTATGAAACATGCAGAAGACATATAATTTGAAAATTATAAAATGGTCGAAGAAAAAATTAATTATAGTATTTTGTTGAAAATTACACACCTCAGGGGGTTAAAGTGGAAAAATTGCCACCTCAGAAAAATGTTTTATTGGGAAATTCAGTTTTAGCATGTCAAAATACATTGAAATAGTCGGATCTGCGTCTAGGACGGAATATTTTATTTTCCTGTAGACCTTTATTTTTGATAAAAAAAATAAGTTCTTCACCTTGGTGTTTACCATTCGTGACCTACTAAGTCCTTCCATTAAAGATACTTAACAAAAGAAGAACCACGACAAATCGTTTTTTAGGAAGACTATAAGACGAAAGTCATAGTGCAACCAAATCCCAATATAATAAGTGCAACCAAATCTCATTCCAACATAAAATCAGTTGCAACAACAGTACAACATGAACCTCCAGATAAACCTAAACGGCCTAAGACTACTACAAGAGAAGCACCACACAAACCACCTTCTAATTTCCACAAATTATACAACCTATATGGCCTCGTTACATCTAGACCCGGAACAAGGCTTTCCGAAGGTATGCAAGTTACTGAAAACATCGTGGAATCGAAACCTCTAAGGATAAAGAATCCTTATGCAAACAGAACATACGAACAATACCTGAATGCCAACAATCCACACCGAGGAAATGTAATCGACTGGTTTTTGGGAATAGTGGGAATTCGACCACCAGATCCCAGTCCCGCTCCTGTGAAACCATCAAAAGATTGTCCCGCGTGTAGTAAGTAATTGTATAGGATTATAAGAAGAAATTATATGGAATATATATTTTTTTGGCTTATTTACTTCATTTGGCTAGCGCTTGTTATTAATACTATCGGTTTTTGGGTGTAGTGGGAGTAACTCCTCCAGATCCTAATCCTCCTTCTATGAAACCAGCAAAAGAATGTCCCGCTTGCAGTAAGTAGTTTAGATAAATAAATAAAATGTAAATGCTTTTATCAATAATGAATGTGTGTATGTGTGCATCACGTCATCAGGGCACTGGATGAAACCAACTGGCCAGCTTTACAACAATGAATGCTAGGCCCGCATGGGAAAACTAGGTCTGCAATTTATTTCATCACAGGATGGTGTTAGTTATTATAAGATATCTACATATGTACCAAGTAAAAAATGCGATATTAGTTTAACAATATTGCTTCTATGTAGTCACATTTAAAATTGCAATTATTTCAATTTTCTAAAACGGTGTAAGAACCTAAAGTAATTAATATACAGCGTGGCAAAAAGTCGCGCATAATGCTCGAAAAACGTTTTTCATCAGCTTATTTGCCATGTTTCTGTCAACATGAAATAATGTTGTCCTTTCGAGTTTGGTTGCTGTGCAGACCAACTTTATTTTTGTAAATGACAACCCGTAGGTTTTCTCTCAATATCTGAAAGAGCAGTCTGTCAGCAACAGAAGTCTTCTCTTCTTTCAGTTCTCTTCAATCATTTGTTTCTTTTGTTCTTTTAAATAAATAACGGATCATGAGACGGGTGGGGACACCAGACAGATATCCCCAGACCAAGTTTGTGTACTGTTTAAATGAATTGTACCCCAATAGATCTTCAGTAAACCAGTCACCAGTAAGCTGACTGGTAAATAAATTTCAAGTAACTAGTAGCGTTAAGGATTCCGCTAAACCAAGTAGACCAAGTGGACCTTTCTTCATAGATGAAAATTTAAATTCCGAAAAATATTTAGATCTGATAAGAAATTTCATTATTTCCATCTTGTATTATTCCATTATTGCATCGTGTTGTTTCCGTGGTGGTTCCAACAGGATGGGGCAATTTCCAGCACGCTGAATTGGCAGAAGAGGTACAAAATTGAACTACCAGCGGGCTCCCCTTATCTAAATCTCTTTGATTTTTTTCTGTGGGGGTATTTAAAATATTGCAATCGACCAGCTAATATTGAAGGCGAACAGATAATTCCTAATGAAATCCGGGCCATTCCTGAAGACTTCCTTGTAAATGTTATTGAAAAGTTTCGGGAACGGATTGGGCTTAGCTTTGCAGAAAATGGAGGTCACTTTCAATACCTCATTCTATAACTATTGTTTTGTTGTTTCATTTTTGAAAAATAAATAAGTAACCAACTACATTCTTTTACAAAAATTAACTTTAAACGTGTTTTTTTTTTTGCAAAAATTTCTTTATGCAGCCATATCAAATTTTTATTGTACAGTAAAGGAAAAAAGCTGGTCAAAGAGAAAACATATAGGTTGTTATTTAAAAAAATGAAGTTGGTCTACATAACGACCAAATGCGAAAAGACAGAATCATTGTATGTTGGCACGTAAACTGATGAAAAACTTTTATTCAGGGCATTTTTCATGTACCTACAAGATTATTAAAAAAAGTTACAGGCGCGACTTTTTTCCCACGCTGTATATTCCTGACTTTATGGTAACCTTATATATTGTTTCATTTAGTGAACCAATAAATATTGGAGTTTATTAGCGAATGATATACTTAATAAATTAGAAATACTTATAAAGGTGACTGATACTTTTCTAGAAAAAAATATTTTGGATCCTCTTCTAATTCATTGAAAGAGGATACCATACATCCAATGCAAATTACATAGGAGTATGTCAGAACTGGAAAATATGTAGGTATACGTATGGAAATGTTAATTGATAGCAATAAAATCCTACGTATACACCCTTGTTTAACATATTCTTAAAAAAATGGCCTTCATATGCTTACCTCATTCACAAAAAACTGTATTATAAAAAAAAAAATTCTTGCCGATGTCTAATTGATCTTTAATTTAGTAAATCACGAATGGATGATGTAAGAATATTTTTAATAAATATGTACTTAGGTATAACCTTCTTCGTATTATCGATAATTACAATTCAAAAATTAAAATAACAATTTACAACACGATTTTACTGTAATTATATTTTTTTACAAAACTTCCTAAAAGCTAAAAATTCTAATGTAATTAATTTGTTTAATAAATTAAAAACGCACGTGTGAGTACCTACATTTAATTTATTGACATTATCCATAATTTATTTTCAATAAATCTACAGAAATATGTTATCCAACCTGTTTGTGATATAGTTGTTATAACAATAAATCAAATGTATAATTTGTTTCAATTATAGAATTATTTCTGTAAGTATCTATAAAAAATAAATCTGGTTCAGTTTATAAAAATATATCAATATTTTTTTTATCTTATTGAAGTATTAGGTTAAACGTTGTGTAATAGGACAGTTATTAATAATACTACCCTACAAGATTTTGCCCCTGGACAATGAATAATTGTTTCCGAAGTAATTTTTCCTGCTGAAAACAAATCTGGGCTCAGAATTAGTCTATCACGTCGTTTTTGAGATATTCTGACCTAAAAGTATTTTTTATGTATTCAGAATTCTGCATAGGGCGCCCTCTACAACTTACATCAAAATTATTGACAAATTAAAAGTCCTCTCCTCAAAAAAAACCCCAACCACAAAATTTTGTGAAATAATGTTGTTTTTAAAGAATTTATTTACGGAAACCGAAAATAAAATTATAACTTTGACACCCTGTGTCTTGTTTACCAATAACTTTTGGACTAGGATATGTTTGGTTAAATCGTAATATTTTTACCCAAATAATCTGTAGTTTCACTGTAGCCCCTTAATAATCGGACACCCTGTATATAATTTTCATTAATTTTGAAATTATTTTTTGACGAAATATGTCAACTTTGTAATGTTTTAGCATGCGGCCAAACATATAAGCGCATAAGAATCGTAGGGGGCATCGAAACAATGGTTAACGAGTATGTGTGGATGACAGCCCTTATGTATAACAATCGATTTCTTTGTGGCGCTTCCCTTATCAACAACAAATATATCCTTACGGCTGCTCACTGCGTCAACGGGTAAGTTGAAACCAACTAATAATAACCACCCTCTGAAGTATAGTAGCAAGTAAAAACTAACTGTAAAACTAACCTCGACAACTATATAATATCTATATAATATGTATGTACACATATCGCTAATGTATCCTTTGAAATTGGATGGATACCTTCTCAATGTATTAAGCTTATCCTCAAAATTAAGAATTCTAAGTTATATAAAGATCTGCGTGCTATAAGTCTACTTCTTGTTCCTCTCAAAATCACTGAATCTGCAACGTATGAACAGCTTTATCAATATGTTACTGAGAATTCAATCTCCTTATCAGTCCGGATTTCGCAAAAGTTTTAGTACTACTACTTTATTCTCTAACGTAGCATATGGCATTTTGAGAGCTATTGATAATACACAGGTTGTATCTATAACTTTACTAGATATGACTTTAGATAAGATAAAAAAGAAGCTTTACTCATACTAAAGCTTTTGATTGTTTTGACATTAATTGTTTCTAATAGATAATTTATACTATTATAGTATGCTGAAAATACATTTCGCTGGTTTCGAAGCTACCTTTCCGGTAGACAATTTACTAGGATTAATACGGGTTCTTCAATACAGGTATCACAGTGCAAATTAGTCAAACCAGGCCTCCCACAGGGATCTGTACTAGGACCACTACTGTTTAATATATTTTCAGCAGATTTCCAGTAAATTCCTCTACGTAGCAATTTATATATATGCCGACGATATCCAGCTTCTATACAGTTTTCAACCCCCCTACTCTTCCACTGCTACTGTCCTTAAATAGCGATTTAAAACCCATTTATGATTGGACCATAAAAAATACTTTAATGGTAAATGCAAATAAAAGTCAAAATATTATGTTTGGGACATCATTTCAATTACGAAATACTGAAGAAATAAATATTGAAATTAACAATTGTAACTAAAAAAAGTGGTGTTCTAAAAACCCTTGGGGTGTCATTTGATCCGACATTAAGTTTCTCTGGCCACATAAGTAATATATGTAAAAAGGCATTTCTTCCTTTAAAACAATATCTAAATGGTAATTCAAAAATGTTTCTTACTGATACCATGGTTCTTTCTCACTTTAAATTATGCAGACGTAATATATGGTCATTGTCTCACGCAAGAGAATAAATATCCTTTATAGAAAATACAGAATAGTTGGGTAAGATATTTTACAGTTGTGCCACAGTTTGATATATTATATCTCTCCTTATCTACACAATTTCATTTTCCAAGGAGATCCATACACTTTGTTGGTTTTGTTCGAAATATTGTAGACCAAAAAACCTGAGTATTTATATAAACAATATTACCTGACAGTGGCGGTTGGTGATACTTCAGTTAGTCATATCTTGAAAACGACGCATAGGACCCACTTCACTTTTTAGGTGATGACTATACACCTCTTACAGAAAGGATTTATAGGCCTCTACTGGCCTTTTTTTTGGCTTTTTGTTTAATCTGCAGTACCCCCCCCCCCCAATGATAAATACTGGCTAACGCCCTTGGGTGTTTCTGCAGTTTTTTTGAAAAATTTTTTCGCAAACTTTGCTGGCGGTTTTTTTCACTATACCTAAATCCTTTATGTAAGAGGTGTACTGACATCACCTAAAAATTGAAGTGGGTCCCATGCTTCGTTTTCAAGATATGGCTAACTGATATATCACCAACCGCCACTGTGAAACTTACCTGGCGTTTTGAGATATATTTTATTCCATATTTTCGTTGGCAAATGTTAATAATATTTTATATTTTCAAAATTGATTTTCTGTGTTATTAATGCGCAAAAAATTAAAAAACCATGCACTATTGAAAATAGAATCATAATTTCCTTTAAATTTAAATTAAATTAATTTTTTTTGGGGGAGGGATGTTGTACTTCAGAGGGGGTGAATATGGGGTAAAATATTTGTTAAAAAAAATGACAATTTCACAGTAAAAATCGACCTCTAAACTCAAAATATATTAACGAACTTCAAAAAGTGGCCCTATTCAAACCGGCAAACGCTCTATCAGACACAATTCAAAGATGTTTCATACAAAATGCAAAAAACAAAGGAATTATGGATATTGTTGCACCCACACTCGTCTTCCATGGCAGTGGGTGACTTGTATGCTTATAAAGATTAAGTTCAACGCACCACAAAGTTGTGTGGTCCTAGGTATTTACGTGTAATTCAGAGGAAATCACTTTAGTGTTATATCTCAACTTTATAATTTGAAGGCTAAGCCAGTGACGTAATTGAAGCAGTGGCGGAGGGTGGAATTGAGATTGTTGTATTTTTTGTAAAGAAGCGTGGGACCTACATCATATTTCAGTGGATCGTTACTAGCCCAAAATTGAAGGTTATAACAGCAAAAAAAAAAAAAAATCAAAAAACCTTGTTTATTGGAAACGAATTGCAAAAACATTTGCGAAATATTTTTTTTTGAAATCACTACGTGGATATAAAAACGTTTTATTCTTGTGTGTTTTGCAAAATACTTATTATGCTTAGCTATTGAAAAATGTCAAATACTAAATGCTGGGATAAAATAACATTTCAAATTACCACAACTTTTATAGGTGTTGAAATTTCGAAAAAAGTGTAAAAACGCTATATTTACTTAGTGATTATAAAAAAAAAATATTTCGTAAATAGTTTACAAACCACATCCAAGAAAATCTGGTGAGGCAAGCGTTTTCTGAAAATTTTTTTGTCACAAGTTTCATTTGAAGTACATGGGTCTAGTAATCACCCCCTAAAATATGTCATGGGTTCCATGCTTCGTTACAAAAACAAAAACGATAATCTCAAATTCCACCAGCCGCCACTGAATGCGATGATGTGCTGGGTAAACGACCTGCTGGTTTTCGTGTCTTCTTAATGGTTGCGAATTCAGGTGTAATTAGAGGGCAAGCCACTGACAAATGGTGTTTTTCTTTCAAGTTTATTACAGCTAATTTAGATAAAAATACAGATACGGCTTTACAGTTTTATTTCTTGTATTAGTCTGCAACAGCTGTTAATAAGAAACGAAGGTCCCTAACTTGGACATCCTGATTTAGATGAAAACCAATTTTTTATTTCATCAATTAAACCCTCTAAGCTATTGAAGCACCCTTCAAAATTTTATAAAATATAAGTTGTAGTTACAGATCTCAAAGTAATTTTGTTTTTGCAAAAATGTATAGCTTTAAGTAATACATCAATGGAAACAAGTTCTTCATCCATCCACAGAGACGGTGGGAAAATATATTTTATTATTTTTAATAAATATATTTATTATAATAGTAAAAGCTTTCATAAGTCAAAAACCTTGCTGAGATATTGTGTACAGATAATGTACTTGTATGATAAAATTCATTTAAAAATTATTCATTTATACGAGGTGTGTACATTAAGTAACGAGACTAATTTTTTAACTTTTGTTATTTGAATAGGATTACAATTCAGTGTCGTTTCCTTCAAAATAACTTCCTTGAGAAGCCACACAGCGCTGAAGGCGGTTCTTCCATTCCTCATAGCAGTGCTGGAACTCCTTCCTACACTGGAATAGCCTTCAGCTGGTCGGTTACAGCCGATTGAACGTTTTCAATGGTCCCAAAATGGCATCCCTTGAGATTATTTTTCAATCTTGGGAAGAGAAAAAAGTCACAAGGACTCAAGTCAGGCGAATAAGTAGGCTGAGGAGCCATAGGAATGTTTTTACTGGTTAAAAACACGTTTACTGAAATGGCTGCGTGACAAGGCGCATTGTCGTGATGCAACATCCAGTTGTTCTTGATGTTTGGTCTCACACGCATGACCCTTTTTCGAAGTTTTTCAAGAACCTCTCGGCAAAAGTGTTGTTTTACTGTTTGGCCTGGAGACACAAACTCTTTGTGGACAATTATCTGGCTATCGAAAAAGCAAATCAGCATGCATTTGATCTTCGACTAGCTCATTCTTGCTTATTTGGGTCTTGGAGAGCCTGAAGTGTGCCATTCCATGCTTTGGCGCTTGGTTTCCGGGTCGTACTCAAACTCCCAAGTCTCATCACCAGTAATGACACGTTCCATAAAATGGCGATCATTTTCAATAGATTCCAAAAAGTCAAGACACATTTCTCTTCTAATGTCCTTTTGTCCCTGCGAAAGGTTTTTTGGAACCATTTTTCCGCGGATTTTTCTCATCCCCAATACGTTAGTCAAAATCTGATGAACAGTGTGATCTCTTTTCCGATCATTTTTGTCGTCAACCGACGATCTGAACGCACAAAATCCCGTATTCTATCGACATTTTCGTCGGTTGTTGAAGATGAAGGCCTTCCGCTGCATGGTTCATCTTCAATCGACTCTCTTCCTTCTGGGAATGCCCTAAACCACCGAAAAACCTGAGCTCTTGAAAAACCAATGTCTCGATAGGCGTGTCGAAGTTTTGCAAACGTATCTGTGCGCTGTGTCCAAGTCTGAAGAAAAACCTGCTAGCACACCGTTGCTCAAAATTAATGTCATTTTTAAAACGTACTAGAAAAAAACGGTTTACGAAACAGTCAAAAAGAACAAACAATTGACTCTAACAAGTTCAAAATTGTGCTGAAGATGCATTATATTGTGACATTTGTGGTGTCATTAGTGACATCTGACAGTTATTAAGTTTTATAGTTTATATACTTAGTCTATTTAGTTTATACACTAGCTCTTAGTAAAGAATTGTATAGAATGACATATTTAATATTCTAGATGTCAAATGAATTTTCTAGAACACGTAAAAATTGTAAATAGTAGTGTTGTTGCTATGAATTAGTTGTGATTTGGATATTATACGGTTAAGGTCGACGAGTTGTAAAGTGTTAATAAACGTGTTTGAATTGAAGAAGCGATTCATTTGAAGAGAAATATGTAACAATATGTTAACCTATCGCCCTTCCAAGTCCCGTCTCCGCAGTGTTGCTAGATCGAGCGCTACGTTACCAATCTCATTATCTAATTTACACACCTCGTATTTCCTTGATAAAAAAAAAACGAATGGCTGAGCGAGTGAAACAGAAGGTAAATATATTCTTGAATAAACTTTTGTCTGTGGTGGCGGGATAGATGAAGGGTGGCATCCCCTATTTAATAAAAGGGGACTTGCTTCTTAGAGCATCATAAACCTGAAACAGTTTGAGCTAAAAGCCAAACGTTGTTATTTCTCACCTCAAGTTTATGAAAGTTTTAAGGGAGTTTTCAACCCCTAAACGTGTTTCATGGCCTAAACAAAACATTTTCTTTACAAAAAGTTATGCATACATTTCTACTAATTCTCTCTGTACGATGATCTTTATCAAATTTATTGTTTTGGTGATAATTGGTGAGTCGCTGTGGTTGAATAGTATCTAATATATTTATTTTTAACAATCAGATCTATTTTTAGTGCCATGTTGAAACCTACATTGGATACAACAACTTATGGTAGCAGTTGTAGATTTCATGTATTACATTTTTTATAGAAGGTGGAGGTGAATAATAGGAGTTGGACGATGAGAATAACCAAAACCTTAAAAATTAATCTCATATATTATTTTAGGAAGAGAAATGTTATATAGTTAATTCAAGAGGTGTGTTATTCAGATCAATATGACAAAAAAAAATCAACAATGTGCCTTAATTTGAAACCGTGGCATAAAATGCATTTTTTTCATCTATATTCAAGACTAGTCAAGTCCTAGTCTGTAACCTTCTTTCGACAAGACTTTATTTTGGGTCACTCTCTATATTTATATGTATAAAAAATAATAATTTACTTATCATTTTGCACTATGTTTCAGGTTTTCAAGGGAAAAATTTTCCGCAGTATTTTTAGACCACGACAGGTCGACTCCCTACGAAACGCAGACAATAATGAGAAAAATTAAAAATATTTACAGACACAGCTCATACGGGAGCAGTGGAATTTATAACAATGATATTGCTCTGATGCAATTGGACCAGGAAATACCGTTAACTGGCATGATAAGGCCTGTTTGTCTGCCTCCGACTGGTAAAAGTTTTACCAATTTCAAAGGTAAATTAAACGTAATTTTTTAAGATTTCGATATCGCCAAATAATAATTCATATGTTGTAAGCAATTGAATGACTAAGCATACACCAGACAAGGCCAATGAATTTTATTTATTTATTTTTTCTCAAAAGATATGATGGGTAGAGTTGGATAGATTTTTTTTAATAATAATATAATATAATAATAATATTTATTTACCAATCGGGATAAACAGAATTCTAGTAATATATAACAATAAATTAATATATAAATAAACAAGTAAACAAATAAATAATAAATAGCTATTATCAACAAACAACAAAAAAATAATGACAATGACTTTTCAACCTTTTAACCGTTTAACCTTTTAACTTTTTTAACCTAAAATTTTAGATTTTTTTTGAGCCACAAGGAGAGGGATGGTGAGGGTGAGAAAATACAAATTTTTATTTCGACTCTAAAATTTCAATCTTTCTCAATATAAAAATGAAAAAAAACTAAAAAAGAAGGTTGCAATGGTTTTCGAGGTGTTTTTTTTTGCGTAGAATACGATAACAATATTTTCAAAATTTTTGGGGGTAGTTTTCACCCTTATTTTGAGGATTGAAATTTTAAAATCGAAATTTCGAAAAGTATGACGATTTTTTTTTCAATTTTTTTATTTTCTTTCTTTTTTTGTACTTTCGAATAATTTTTAATTCATAATGGGCGTCGACCAGGAACTGGCCCAAAAAACGGCCCAAAGGTGAAAAACGTGGTTTTAGCATATTTTCTCATCCTGTGAGATAGTAAATGGCAAGTGAATAATATTTCCAAGGTTCTTGGAAGTTCCAAGGTTTTTGGAGTCGCTGATTATGAACCTAACGTAGAAAATTTCCCGTAGAATTCGAAGGTATTTTTTAAATTTCAAAATTTAGCCATTTTTTAAAAGTTGACTACCATACTGGATCCGCCATTTTGTTTCCAAAAACCTTGGAATATATTATTCCAAGGTTTTTGGAATACTAATTATATATTTGGGCCGTTTTAGGGCCAAGTACAAAAAAAGGAAAAGAAATTAAAAAAAAAAAATTAAAAAAAAATCGTGGCATACTTTTCGAATTTTCGATTTAATCCTCAAAATAAGGGTGAAAACTACCCCCAATAATTTTGAAAATATTTTTATTTTATTCTACGCAAAAAAAAAACACATCGAAAACCATTGCAACCTTCTTTTAATTTTATTCATTTTCTTACTGAGAAAGATTGAAATTTGAGAGTCGAAACGAAAATTTGTATTTTCTCACCCTCATCATCCCTCTCCTTGTGGCTCAAAAAATCTAAAATTTTAGGGAATTTAGTTTTTTAGCAAGTATTATCGATTGTGATATGTTTCAAACAGAAATTTTTTTGACCGCACTCAGTTGGCGTGAAATGACCCATATGTACATGTAAGAATAATTTATAATACATAAAAAGAGGTTGTCAATGGAACTTACTATAAACATTTCGAATTTCTTCCACGCGATACAACAAAAGAAGTGGTGTTTTTATAAGTTTGTGGCCATTGTCATTTTGGGACTTTTTTTGAGGTTTTTGAAATAATTTCTTCAATTTCTTTGTGAAACAAAACTGTAAGTTACACAATGATTATTTAGTTTGTGGTGATTGTGATAAATTTCGTCAGAATTTAAGCACATTGGAAGTAACGTTACCGGTAGTACTTGTAGACGCTAATAATTGTTAATTATTGTTGTTTTTTTAGTTGAGACCAAGTTCACTATAAGCTATAGCTTTTTTTATTTAGCTGAATAACTCGGTGATTGATTGTGAACAAAAACATGTATTGTAGTTATCAGATTTAACAACATTTAAATAATTTGATTACATCATTATACAGTGCGTCATAATACGCTTTCATTATTACTAAATCAATTTTTAATTCCCGGAAGGTCAATTTTTGATTCGTTTACTATTTTGTCACATAATAATTTAATATACAGGTTCCCACCTTGTATGCGCCACCACCTTTTTAATGACTTTTTTTTTCAAGTCGCCCTGGCATGATGTTACAAGTTGCCTTCTATCTATTACAGGGTGGAAACATAAGTTTTGATTTCTTAAAAGTTTACGTTTCTGTATTTTTAAAAAGTCAATAAATCTCAATTGTTCTCGTTACTGCTAACAATCCGAACGGGCTTCTTCTGCTTTTGTAACACAGGTGTTATTTTAACGTTTCTTGCCTGATCGTCTTTGAGCTCCGACCGGGTCTTTAGTTCTTTTTTCAAATAACCCCATAAAAAAATCTGTAGTAGATCAGGTATCTGGGGGCCATTCCACTGATCCTCTTCTTCCTATCCACCGTCTGAAAGGTTCTGTGTAAAAACCGGACACTTCAAAATGTGGTGGTGCACCATCCTGTTGAAACCAAATTCTGCCGTCTAAAGTTTGGCTATTTCAATTGGAAATAGCCGGGTAAGTCAGGAATTAATGTATATTGTAAAAAATTGCAATGCTCCTGTCAAATTTTTCAAAAAAAGTTGGACCAACAATTCTATTTCTCACAATACCAGCCCACACATTGACCTTTTGTGGATGTTGCGTATGGTATTCTTGCATCCAGTGTGGATTTTCCTGAGACCAGTAGCGGGTGTTTTGCCGATTAACATGCCCGTTCAAAAAAAACGTTGCCTCGTCAGAAAATAAAATATTAGCAATGAAACCGTTATTTTGATTATTGTGGTCCATCATGTACTCGCAGAATTCAGTTCTTCGGTCAAAGTCGTCTTCCCAATTCATGGATGAGGCGTACTCTTAGGGATGGATTTTACCTTTTAAAAATATTCGATACTGAAACTTTCCAATATTCAATCCCTATACTTGCCGTACTGTACAATGTGGATTTTCTATTGCCGACAAAATTACGTCTTTTGAACATTTTCATTAATTTTAGGCTACCTTGCCTTGGTGCATCCCTCACGTGTCTAATTCTCTTATTTTCGCTCTATTCTGTTACTGTAATTGTGAAACAGGTTCACGATCTGTGCATTTCATGGATAATCTCACACCTCTTGTTGAGTCCGCATTCTGTCCCAACCAATCATCATTAATTTCTCCTTCCCTTTCATTTAAAGGCATTTTCAACAAAACGTTTTAAATAAATTATTTAGGTTTCACTTAAAGTACCTACTTTGAAGCGTTACAATACAAAAGTGACTCTAAATAGCCGTTTTTAATATGGCAAAAATGACAATGACATCAAAAACAAATAAAAAAAATAACGAACACGTATCGCGCCTCGCGTCATTCGCGCGTCTTGTCCAAACTGGTGTTTATTAAAGTAGTTGTATTTTTGTATCACAATAACGTTAATTTAATTTTTTTAGTGCGTTTAACAGCAATCATAATTTGTAATTTTTGTACTTTTGTCCACCCTGTAATATAGAAGCAACTTGTGATACATTTTTGGATCAGCTCGGCGGGTTCGAAAATGAAAAAAAATTAGTGTTCCATTTAAAAAAATGGTGTGGCGCATTACTCAGGTGGACACCCTGTATATTAAATTAGTATGTGACAAAATAGTAAATCGCAATCAAAAATTGACCTGTCTCGGGAATTTTCAATAATATTGTTCATTTAGCTAATAATGAATTTAGATACGCGTCACTTTATGGACGCACTGTATAACCAACATATTGGTTGAACAAATTGCTTGAACCTAAATCCTTGGATATACGTAATTATCATTTTTTGTAATACAATTATTACAGTTTGTTGCTATTGTATCAATAATAAGATAAATTACCCTTCCCTCCGTGTATATTGTGCTTTTATTACATTTAATGACATACACATCGGAAATAATAATTTTGACGAGTACTGTAAAAAATATCTGCAATTATGATGGGCATAATCTTAAGTATAATAACATTAAAACATGTACATATGCAGTTTTCGGAACAGGAGACGCCAAAAAAATCTTTATAGTAATTATTTATTGGGTTTTTTATCATTTTAATAATTATTAATTAGACAAAGTAAAAAAGTTTTCAATAAATAATAAAGGAACAAAATTTGTTATAAAACAAGACGTCTAAAATATCCGGGTTCCCGCCTTTCCTCTAGATAAAAAGTTTTGTTATTAAAATGTTGTAAAATAGCAATAATTGGAAAAATATGACAAAAAAGACAAATGGTGCCTACCGTTTTTTTGATTTTTTGGAGTATCAGAACACCAACTCCAAATATTCATTGCCTTCTCTTGATATAAACTATTTGTCAATAGGTTCGATTTATGCAGTTTTTTAGGTTCAATTTTGAACTGCTGTAATTCAATAAAGAGTTGAACAAAAATAATAGCAACAACGAAAAGTTCGTTTGCGTCCAATTCCTACTACTGAAATGTTTCATCTTAGCACTGCGTTTTTTGCGAACGGTTTAAATAGGGACGTGAACCGACCGAAGACGATAAACCGACCGACGGCCCTCAACGTCAAAAACGGACGAAAACATTGAAAAAATTGGTAAATTAATCCGCGACTATCGTCGTCTAAGCATCCGAGGGCTTGCTGAAATAACTGGAATCGACAAAGAATGTGTTCGCCAGATTCTGATGAATCGTTTAACATGTGCAACGTTTGCGCAAAAATGGTGCCAAAACTCCTCACTCCCGAGAAAAATGAGTCAAGAATGAACATTTGCGCTGATATTCTTGACACTGATCCAGGCTTGTTAGACACGGTGACACTGAAGGGGACAAGACTCGAAAGTGTGGAAGCGGTTAAAGCAAAAGCGGCGGAGGTTCTCAACCGGCTGACAGAAGCGGACTTCCAGCACTGCTTTCAGCAATGGAAAAGTCGTATGGAGCGGTGTAGAGATCGTCAAGGGGAGTACATTGAAGGCGAAAGAGTAGATACTGTAATTGGTAACGAATAAAAAGTGTTATGACAGCAGTTCGGTTATTTAAAAGCCACACCTCGTATTACAGGTAGAGATGGCAGGTCAGCGTATAGGAACTGGCTTAAAATAGTTTAAAAAGTGAAAGGAAGGTATCATTCTCGATTCGTCTTTATTCCTTTTATTATGTTACTCGTAGTGATCACAGATAATGTATTGAGCTCACGAAATACATAAATTAATAATTGGTTACGTCATCCCGCTGTTCTTCTTCAATAAAAAAAAAAACTTGTTTACGCCTTTTAACAAATTACAATTTCAGGCATCGCCGTCGGATGGGGAGCAACAAAGGAACACGGACAAGTATCGAATAAACTGCAGGAAGTCACGGTACCGATTATGTCCAACGTGGAATGCAGAAAAACTGGTTACGGTTACAAAATTACGGATAACATGTTGTGCGCGGGCTACCACGACGGCAAAAAGGATTCCTGCCAGGTAATTGGGTGCAATTAACGTGTTATGTTTGTGATTCATTATAAGTATATCTGGAATAATATTTTAGGGAGACAGCGGAGGACCTCTGCACGTCGTTAATGGCTCCGTACACCAAGTAGTCGGTAAGATGGTATCCACATACGAGGTGTGTAAATTAAGTAATGAGACTGGTTTTTTAATTTTTTCATTCGAATATAATTACAATTCAGTATTGTCTCCTTCAAAATACCTTCCTTGGGAAGTCACATAGCGCTGGAGACGGTTTTTCCATTCTTCATGGCTGTGCTGGAACTCATATACTGGAGAAGCCTTCAGCTGGTCGGTTACAGCTGTTTGAATGTTTTCTATGGTCCCAAAATGACGTCCCTTGAAGATATTTTTTAATCTCGGGAGGAGGAAAAAGTCACAAGGACTCAAGTCAAGCGAATAAGGAGGCTGAGGAGCCACAGGAATGTCTTTACTGGCGAGAAACTCGTTTACTGAAATGGCTGTGTGACAAGGCGCATTGTCGTGATGCAACATCCAGTAGTTGTTAATGTTTGGTCTCACACGCATGACCCTTTTTCGAAGTTTTTCAAGAACTTCTCTGTAAAAGTGTTGATTTACTGTTTGGCGTGGAGGCACAAACTCATTGTGAACAATTCCCTGGCTATCAAAAAAGCAAATCAGCATGCATTTGATCTTCGACTTGCTTATTCTTGATTTTTTGGTTCTTGGAGAGCTTGAAGTGTGCCATTCCATGCTTTGGCGCTTGGTTTCCGGGTCGTACACCCAAGTCTCATAACCAGTAATGACACGTTCCATAAAATGGGAATCATTTTCAATCGATTCCAAAAAGTCAAGACACTTTTCTCTCCTGATGTCCTTTTGTTCCTGCGAAAGGTTTTTTGGAACCATTTTTGCGCAGTTTTTCATCCCCAATTCGTTAGTCAAAATCTGATGAATAATGGTGTGATTGAAATTTAACTCTTCCCTGATCATTTTTGTCGTCAACCGACGATCTGAATGCACAAGATCTCGTATTATATTCACATTTTCATTATTTCTTGAAGATGAAGGTCTTACGTGATAGTAATACCTCCGTAGGCGTTGTTGGAGTTGGAGTGTTGGAGTTTTGAAGAAGTATCCGTTGCGCTGTGTCCAAGTCTGAAGCAAAACCTGATAGCACACCGTTGACTCAAATTTGTACTCCAAATAATCGACTTGACAAAATGACATCAAATTTGTATTGAAGGTGCATTACATATTAAGCTACGCCCAAATCCCGTCTCTGCAGTGTTGCTAAATCGGGCGCTACGTTGCCAGTCTCATTACTTAATTTACACACCTCGTATGTTCAAAATTAACGCACCATTCAAATAATGCTATATAATTTGTACAAAATTGTTTGACTGCTGAATTATTTTCTAATTTTCTTTCACCAGAAAACATTTTAACCTCTCGACTACCGAGAATAAAGAAAATCTTTGTTTTTTTTTTTGAACTGGCCCAAACTGCCGGAAAATCAGAAATCTTTGTCCAATAAGTAAATGCTCTACTAATGCCTGATGATGTTCAGCGTATCAAAATATGTCGGAAATGATATGTCTAGTTGATATTGTCAAAGTTTCTAAATTCGGAAGTCAGGACACATTTCAAGAAATTACCGTGGCAGTCATGGGGTTAGTTAACCCCGGTGGAGATAATTATAAAACATCAGTGTATTAATTAACTTCGTTTTTAATGGAAAATTCTAATTCAGTAATAAAGCGATACTTAAAATACACTCGAACCCCTCTTAATTCACCAAATCCGTGCATCATCACCTCGCTTAAGTAGCGAAATTTAGTCTCGCTTAAGTCGCGATCATAACGTCTACTTTTTCGTGTTATAGCTGTAAAAGAAATATTTAGAGATATACCACAGCACTTGTTATAACGAAAAATGAGCCAACTGAACAAAAAAATAAACGTAAGTATCCCCAGTCGTGCGTGACAAAGTTCAATTTTCCACTTGAATGAATATTTTAAAGGTTAAATATTTTTAAAAGACGCCTAACTTATTTTAAAGGTTAGGTGTCCATATTTAATGTATTACACAATCATTTTTTTTCAATAAAAATTGTATTCATGCGAGAATCCAATTTCCAAACGTAGTTCTAAAACTTTTAACAGGCGGCGACTTAACCGGGACAGTTTCGCGACATAATAGGGGGAGACGTGGTGAAATAATAGAGGATGTGAATTAAGCGAAGGTGAATTAAAAGGGGTGCGAGTGTATAACAATATAAACGATTATTGAAAATCTTAAAAAAAAAACTCCAGGAAAAAAATTAAACAAGTGACACTTCCGCTAGTTCTGATAACTGCTTGGATTCACCATGATTAGCTAACTATCAAATTTTGGATTACTTCTTGAGGAATATTATACCATTCGAATAGAACAGCTTTTTTCAATTCCTGGAGATTGCAAAGATATGACAAATGTCGCCTTACTAATGTTTTTAGAGCATGTCAAAGGTGCTAGTGGATTTAAGTCTGGACTTCGTGGTGGTCAGTCCATGACTTGAACACTGATTTCTTGTATGTAATCCAATACTGGTCTAGCGATATGGGGCCTCGCATTATTAACTAACTACCAAATGTTCTTCCAAAAGCACTCTGACGGAGAAACCACCAAATTCAGATGAAGCGAGAAAGATATCCTAGTTCTTTGTTACTCTTACCTTGGTACCGATGAGATCTAATAAAAGTGAAATCGGGATATACGACTTTTGAAGTGCATGTAACAAAGAACAAGGATATTTTTCTCTCTGAATGGAGCTTGACGATTTCTCCGTCTGAATGCCTTTGAGAAGAACACTCAAAAACGGGTAGTGATAGAAACATTTGGTATGTATTCAGCTCCTAGCTTCTATCAGTGTTAGCAAACTATTCTAAACTAAGCACACATTTGATTTATTAATTTTAGGAATCGTCTCTTGGGGAGAGGGTTGTGCCCAAGCAAATTTCCCAGGAGTGTACACGAGGGTAAACAGATACATATCCTGGATCAAAAGTAATACACGGGACGCTTGCTACTGTTAACGCACTTTATTTAGTAGTACAATTTTTATTTGTAAGTCGTTAGCAACTTTATATGTGACTGTATAATGCAATAGCGTTGTTTCAAAGCACAATTTTATTACATTAATAATAAAATATTGTATATCCTTCAATAGTAGTTTTTTTCTCTCTTACAACCAGTCTATTATTTTATAATTCCCTAAAGCTTACTGTCTTAGCTAGATTTGACTTTTTTTAACAGTAAATTTGAATAGGTCTTTTCATCATCATACGAGGTGTGGCTATTAAATAACCGAACTGAGGCTGCGAGCGTGTCGCGACAAGTTTGAACAGAACTGTATCTGGTGATACTTTCCCCACCCTGAGCTCGCTGGACAAGCCAGTGGTCGCTCAGTTTGACTGTAGCAGTCGTTTGAATTAGTCTACGCACCAGTCACGCGTCGAAAAAATGTTAAATGTAAAATGTAAAAAAATAAAATGTAGAGCATTGAAAAAACTGGTAAATTAATCCGCGAAGATCATCGTTTAAGCATCCAAGGGCTTGCTGAAATAACAGGAATCGACAAACAATGTGTTCGCCAGATTTTGCATGAATCGTTCCACATGCGCAAAGTTTGCGCAAAAATGGTGCCAAAACTCCTCACTCCCGAGCAAAAGGAATCAAGAATGAACATTCGAGCTGACATTCTAAACGACATTGACACTGATCCAGGCTTGTTAGACACGGTGATTACTTGTTATGACAAGATTCGAAAGTGTGGAAGCGCTTAAAAGCAAAAGTGACAGAGATTCTGAACAATGGAAAAGTCGTATGGAGCAGTGTAGAGATCGCCAAGAGGAGTACATTGGAGGCGATAAAAAGTAGCTACTGTAATTGGTAACGAATTAAAAGTGTTATGACAGCAGTTCGGTTATTTAATAGCTACACCTCGTAAATACTATTTTCTTCATATTGTGTAGGTACCTCAGAGAATGTTTTCTATCATATTAATTTATCGAGTTTTCAGTCAAAAAAAATATGCAATTAAATTTAAGTATGTGCAAAACGTGTCAGACTCTAAACATATACTTTTGGGATACACCAGTTTTGACACCCACTATTTTTGTAGAAGCCAGTAAGTTTGCATTTCTCCTTTGCCCTAAAAATCAATCGATGGGCTATAATAAACTATCATTCTACTCTCGATTTATTTACCTTAACTTTAACAACTCCGCGGTTTTGAATCTTATATTTGCTTGGTGGTAAGAGTTTCTTTAAATCGCTAGAAATATTTATTTTTCCCGGCTGGAATTAAATATGTAAACTTAATAGGTAAGGACTTGAGCAAAAATGTGTTTCACCTCACTAGTTGACTGCATCCTAGAGGCAGTGTTCACAGTGTCGCCGAAAAAACAATACCTCGGTACTTTTATTCCAACGATTCCCGCCACTGCTGGTCCAGAATGGATGCCTAAAAGATTACGAATATTAAATTATACAGAAACAAGCAAGGTTCCGTAAGAAAACGATCGAAACAGGTCAAATTTAAATTGCAGATGTGCATATTTTGAAAGCCATATCACCTTTAGATCGTCACCTGTTTTCAAGAAACGACGACATCCTCTTTTTTTTCAATTGAACCACCTCGCATTAGAAAATTTTAGAAAAAAAATCACCTCTATATCTTCAAACCAATCGGACGCCCTTAACTTTAGTTATCATGGTAACGAAAAAAAGTCTGCATTTTTTTTCCTGCTAGGCGAAATGACACTAGTAAATTTTCTGTCAAATGTTGACGCAAATTTAAATTGACGTTTGATTATCATTAACGTTCTGGTTTTTATTTTTAAACCAGTATATGTAAATTATAACCAAATTTCTATATCTCTTACGTAAATAACCATAGATAATTTTAAAAACGAAAAAAAAACATTTTCATATGTTATACTAAGTAAGCTACAAATATAACAAAATTACAATTAAAATACCTAATAACGTCATATATTACAAATCTATTCTGTCAGCATGCCTAACCTACTTCGTAATTTAGTATTGTATTCTATAATAAAAACGTCAACAAGATGTCAATATATTTCTTAATTATATTTAGATCTAGAATCTACCATTAGCCACCGTAATTTTTTTCCATGCCTCGAATGTTGTAGGAAAATGAAATTCACAATTAAAATTATTTTCACAAAATTCGAGACCTCGTAAAATTTTCGGTAATAATTCAAGCAATATGGAGATTATAACTTGAGTGAAATTTTTCGTAGACTTTGGATTGGTAGAAGAGGGCAAATACAGTGGCCGCCGAGATCTCCAGATCTTACGCCCCTGGATACTTCCTTTGAAGACATTTGAGAGCAAAATAGATACCACCAGACCACAACACGTTGGTTTAAATTGTTTTTCTAATATTGAAGAGTATTTTTCAGCATTAATCAATAAAATTAAAGATGCGATATTATATGATTAAGGATACCTTACTAGTGCGTTAAGAATGCAAAAAAAAGTATAACACAAAACTGTTTCTTAACATAGGCACCAACTATTTTTTGTGGATTTTGAATTGGTAGAAGAGGGCCAATAGAGTGGCCTCCGAGATCTCCTGATCTTACGCCCTTGAACCATTTTCTTTGAAGAAATTTGAAAGCAAAATCTATACCACCAGGCCACAAAACGTTGGTTTAAATTGATTTTCTAATATTGAAAAGTTGTTTCAGCATTTATCGAAAAAAAAAAAATAAAAGAGGCAATATTATATGATTAAGGATACTTTAATAGTGCGTTAAGAATGCCAAAAAAAGTATAACACAAACCTGTTTCTTAAAATAGGCACCAACTATTGTCATAAACGGAATTCGAACCTTTATTAAATAGGCATCTTTTGGAGTAATCATCTCCTGACGTTTTACTATTGGGCTATAGTCATAGCAATAAAATTAAAAAAAGACCATAACGAATTAACCTTCTAAAATCGAAAGTCATGCAATATAAGAAGTACCGGACGTACCAATCCTAATTTCCACCTCATTTCCACTGGGTGTTTTAATTTGCCGTACTTCTTGCATCATTGCCAAAGCCAAATCCGATATATTTTGAGCGTGAATCTGAGTTCTTTCTGGCGCTCCACTGGCAACCATGTAAACCTGTCCAACTGTTTCAACCTAGAAATAAATATAATTCAAGTTTTTTTTAGACTTATAGCTACCATCAGTTTTTCATTGTTCAGTAATTTATTTAAATACTGTCTAGATTATTTTCAATTTGTATCAGCTTATTTACCTTATACACATTGAATTTATCCATTAATTCATCAAAACACGAGAACACCGCATTCATGGTGGTGACCATCAACATGGTGGCTTTGACAGTTTTTGAAGTCAGTCCTACTAATTCGCAGAATAAAATGCTCACTGCTTCAAAGGACTAAAGCAGACGTACAAAGATATAAGAAGTTTCCATTTTAGACTCAGAAAGATTTGTAAATGGATACAATACCTCACAAGTACTTAAAGATGACTGTCCAGTCCTCAACCTATCAGCAACTGGCTTCGGTATCATTGAGTATAGTAGATCGTCGCCTCTACGTTTCCACGTATCAAGCAGCTCGTAACTTTTGCCTAATTCGTCAGATCTGTGTTCTGCCTTATCAAACATTATTTCTAACCTAGAAACAGTTCAAGGCTTACTTATATACTCTGAATTACAACGATGCTTAATTCAATTTGTGTAATTTTACTTCCACATCAACAAAATGAAGAGGAATTATATGAAGTGTGTAAATTAAGTAATAAGACTGATTGTTTAAATGTTTTTATTCGAATAGAATTACAATTCAGGACTGTCTTCGTCAAAATAACTTCCTTGGGAAGCCACACAGCGCCAGAGACGCTGTGGAAACTCAAGTCAGGCGAAAAAGGAGGCTAAGGAGCCACAGGAATGTTTTTTACTGGCTAAAAACTCGTTTACTGAAATGGCTGTGACAAGGCACATTGTCGTAACATCCAATTGTTCTTGACGTTTGGTCTCACACGCATGACCCTTTTTGGAAGTTTTTCAAGAACCTCTCATGCATTTGATCTTCGACTTTCTTCATTCTTGCTTTTTTTGCGTCTTGGAGAGTTTGAAGTGTGCCATTGCATGCTTTGGCGCTTGGTTTCCGGGTCGTAGTCAAACACAAAGTCTCATCACCAGTAATGACACGTTCCATAAAATGGGGATCATTCTGAATCGATTCCAAAAAGTGAAGACACCTTTCTCTCCTGATGTGCTTTTGTTCCTGCGAAAGATTTTTTGAAACCATTTTTGCGCAGATATTTCTCATCCCCAATTCGTTAGTCAAAATCTGATGAACAGTGGTGTGATTCAAATATAACAATTTCCCGATCATTCTTGTTGTCAACCGACGATCTGAACGCACAAACTCCCGTATTCTATCGACATTTTCATCGGTTCTTGAAGATGAAGGCCTTCCGCTGCGTGGTTCATCTTCAATCGACTCTCTTCCTTCTGAGAATGCCTTAAACCACAGAAAAGCCTGGGCTCTTGAAAAAACATTGTTTCCGTAGGCGTGATGAAATTTTGCAAAAGTATCCGTTGCTATGTGTGCATTTTTAAAACGCACTAGAAAAAAAAAACGGTTTACGAAAACAGTCATAAAGTACAAACAAATGACTCTAACACGTTAAAACTTGTACCGAAAGTATTACAAGCATTACATGTTAACTTACCGCCCTTCCAAGTCCCGTCTCCGCAGTGTTGCTAAATCGGGCGCTACTTTGCCAATCTGATTACTTAATTTACACACCTCGTAGTATTAATTCGTATTTTTATAATCGATAACTTGCTCTCTTTTTCAGCAAATCCTCTGTTAATACCTTTGACATTGAGAGAATGCGTGTAATAGAGAGCCATTCAGTTTTTAATAATTTTAGCAATAACGATGCTTCGAAAAAGTTTTTTACTGACCAGTCTTTGTTCCATCTTTCTGGCTATATTAACTTTCAGAATATGAGACTTTGGAGTGTAGAGAACCCTCACTTTGATATTGAAACTTTACTACACCCACAAAAAATTGGAATAATTGTTAAACCCACTTTTTTTAACGGTGATAAAAGTTATAAACTTGAGTTACTGCGACGTATTAAGTTGATTTCAATACAGTGAATGGTGTATTATACATGTGCCTTTCTTAAAACTAAACTAATCAAAAATCAACCTCACTTTGAGTTGTGTTGCCATCCTGCAAGCACCAGTTCTTTGCTTAAACCATGTGGATTTAAATCGTTCAGGTACAACCCTAATTCAGGCAGTTCATCGAGGTCATTAATCCTAAAATATAATGATTAACAAAAAAATGTTAACTCTCCTAGGGACACATGAAATTTAATGAGCAGGTACGAATACAATGGAAGAGAGACTGCATGGTTATAAATTATTCCTGTCGTAAATTCAGTTTATTCTCATTTTGACAGTGAAAACAGAAAACAATTTTTCACTGAAGTATAGAAGTCAATATAAAAAAAATGAATAGAATTGAGTGACAACGAAAGAGAAAGAGAAAGCAAAATTCAAATAGTGATATGAGCTTCCGGTGGAGACATTGGAATATTAATGTTCATACAGTGTGGCTTAAAAGTGCCAGGACAACGAATTATTTTTTGGCAAATTCAAAAATATATCTACCTAATTTTACTTAATCATAGATAAATACTGTTGAAAATGCTGGCTATTTTCTCTAATTCCAGACTCACAAACTTCTTTTATCTTTCGTAAGGTGTTTAAAATTATTACTGGACTAGTAGAAAATAAATTCGTTGTTGTATTAATCCCTTTAATCAATAACATTGGCTAGGTATGATTTATAAGTCATTAATTGTTAAGATATAACTAACAGTAATATCTATATACTAATAACTGTAAAGATAATATTTTCCTTTGATAATAATAACTGTAAAGATAATATTTTCCTTTGATAAATGGGTTCATAAAATCGGTAACTAAAATCTGAAGTCCTGGTATTTACAGTCACATTAAATTGTTTTTAATTTATTAAAAACAAAAACCTACTGGGAATTTAAAGACAAGTTTTGTCAAATATTCAAATTGTGAGCTTATTGTTAAGAAAACACCATTAGTGATATATTTTTGAAATGCTTAGAAAATACTTAATTCAAGCAAATAAAAGTATACAGGGTGTTCCATTGAAAATAACGTATGTTTGTTTTATTCTGAGAAAATAGTCGAGAGGAGACCATACCTGACTACGCCACTGGATTTCATAAAAAAATTGTATGAAAGTCCTCTTTTACATTTCCAATAAGATAAAAGAACAGTGAGTTAGAGGGGTTGTCCGAAAAGTGTTCATTTTCAGTGTCACCCTATATCTTATAATTTAAAAGGACTATGAAAATTCTATTTACTGCATTTTTTGTTTCACAAGAAAATAGGATAGGAATGTGCAATCCGCAACTCTGTGTCATTAAAGACAACTGAGTCATCCCGCAAAAAATGCCGAAAATTGGACAACCTGTACATAGAACATGAATTCATCTACATAATTAAAATATTTACACTGGGCTGCACAAAAAAATGATTGCGTTAATATCACGTATGTATTTCATTTGTCCCTTAAGGAGAATATTTTTCGTTCCAAGAATAGGAGTAGCTCTATCCTCGTCTTGACTAGTGCCCTCAGCGGCGACGTTTGTAACTCCTCTAACAAATTCCAATTCAAACATAACTGACTGCAAATTGAGAGTCTAAAAAAGACAATAAAAGCAATAACATATTATTCAGTTCAAAACCATTCTGTTCTGTCAAATTAATTTGTAGGTTTTTAATTTCCCTTTTTCTACATCTAGATGAAACCTACTGGGGAGTGGCTAGATAGAGATATTAATATTAAACACAAACATAATATTAATCTCTAATACTTTCCAATCTATCGAAATACAGTATTACTGTGTTTTTCCCCGTGTTTAATTAACCCTTTAACGTCAAAACTACAGTTTTTGTGTATCCTCTCTTTAGCAACGTGCCAAATACAAGAAACGAAGGAAAAAAAAATCGGGAAATGCCTTTCCGAGTATTTTTGGGGTTGTTCTTTCGAATGGCACCAAAAAAATCATAAAAGTTGAACTTTACCCCTGTTTTTGGCCATTTAAGTTGAAAAGAGCACTATTTTTCAGGTATTTTTTTTTTCGTAACATGATTTTTGTCTGGTAAAAAAAATTTTCTTTCGACAGAAAACTACGGGAAAAGTGCATTCGAGAGTTTTACTGAAAAGTTATGTACTTAGAAAAAATTAAATCCAACATGGGGTATCCAATATCTCGGCCAAAAGGTCACATTATGTGGGGAAACTTTCATAGTTTTTTTACTCAAACCTGGAGAACTTTGGGGCAAAAATTTAAAGAACAAAAAGTGTTCAGATTCATCCAAAGAGCACGCCTGATTTTTGTTCAGAATTTTTTGGTTACGTTTTGGCCATTTTCAATTTGGCCATTTTTTCAAAAAATCCGAAAATTCTTGTTCTTGGTTATTGGCTCATACGCAATAGAGGCTGCGCCAAAATGACTGTCCCCAAATTGTCCATTTTTTCATTTCAATGTTCCAAACATTGGCCGAAACCCAAAATTGCAGGAAAGGCCGAAAATTCTGGAAAAATTAGCATGTCTCCCTTAAATCATGTCCAAGAGGTTTTGCACAAAAAGTTCTTGAACCTGTTGAAATTTTTTGGTTAGGGGGTTCAGAAAATGGCTAATCGGTAAAATTGTCAAATCGTCTTCAAAAATTGAGAAATATTGAATGTCTTGAATTATACTCAATAAAGTATAATCGTACCAAAAAGGACGATTTTTAATTTTTTTTCTGAATACAAGCTCTAAGGCGAATTGACAATTTTTTCCAGTTTGACCAAATAAAGAACAAATCGGAAATAGTCGCCTTAGAGCTTCTATTCGGAAACAAATTTCAAAATCGTCCTTTTTGGTATGATTATACTTTGTTGAGTATAATTCAAGATACTCGTAATTTCAGAATTTTTGAAGACGATTTGGCAATTTTACCGATTAGCCATTTTCTGAACCCACCAAACCAAATAATGTCAACAGGTTCAGGAATTTTTTGTGCAAAACCTCTTGGACATGATTTAAGGGAGACGTGCGAATTTTTCCAGAAATTTCGGTCTTTCCTGCAATTTTGGGTTTCGGCCAATTCCTGGAACATTGAAATGAAAAAATGGACAATTTGGGGACAGCCATTTTGGCGCAGACTCTATTGAGTATGAGCCAAGAACACATGTATTTTTCCCCAGATGTCTGGAAACGATTGTAAAAGTTTAGGAAAGACCATTTTTTTGAAACCTTCTAACGGGAAAATGGCCAAACTGGGGAAACATTTTTTGTTGAGAAATTTGTTTAGGACTCTTCAAGCGAGGTGTGTAATTTTTGTCAGCCATTTTCGGATTTTTGAAAAAATGGCCAAATTGAAAATTACCAAAACGTGACGTGCTCCTTGGATGAATCTGAACACTCTTTTTTTCTTTAAACTTTTGCCACAAAGTTCTCCAGGTTTGAGTAAAAAAATTATGAAAGTTTCCCGTAACAATGTGTCCTTTTGGTCCAGATATTGGACACCCCATGTTGGAATTAATATTTTTCTAAGTACATAACTTTTCAGTACAACTCTCGAATGCACTTTTCCCGTAGTTTTCTGTCGAAAAATTTTTTTTCTTCCAGTCAAAAATCATGTTACAAAAAAAATTGACCTGAAAAAATCGTGCTCTTTTCAATTTAAATGTCAAAAATAGGGGTAAGGTTCAACTTTTATGAATTTTTTTGGTGCCATTCGAAAGAGCACCCCCAAAAATAATCAGAAAGGCATTTCCAGATTTTTTCCACCGTTTCTTGTACTTGGCACGTTGCTAAAGAGAGGATATACAAAAAACCGTAGTTTTGACGTTAAAGGGTTAATAATGATACAACTCGAATATTATTTAATGTTGACGTTGCGTTGGAAATCATGTAATTATAATGAAAAATATAAATTTCATTTTGTTCTTTTAGCCCTAAATGAATTTAAAAAGTTTGACAAGCGGGATCTCACATATACCAACATTTTTCCAGTTAAATGGTATTCCCTTGGGCCTTCTGAGTTTGAAATATTGTTCAATCGATTTGTTTATGAAGCTTTCAGTTCCACGCCATATTTCGATGAATTTATCTCCTGTTCCCATAATTTTCATTTGTGGATTCAATATGACCCCAAAGGGAAATAATTCCAGTAATATCTTGCATGGAAACGGGGCCAGAAGCTTTTCCTGATGGAAAGACTCTTTGCGAGCTTTGTACAACATCTGAAAGAAAATGACGATGGCGTCTCATTCCAAGTCTGAGTTTACTAAAGAGGAGGTTAAAACAAAAGCATTTAACATGTTCACTAATATATTTTTTTCAATTTTCAGTTTAAATAGTTAATGGCTTACATATGCTCTGTTGTCAAAGTCCAGTCTGAAAGTAACTATGACGTAATTCTTGTCCCCACTTGCGGAAGTAGCTCTTTCCAATACTTTCACTCTAATTTTCAAATTATAGAAGTCCTTGGCGATCTGTTGCAATTGGCCTACGATTAGTTACTATATTTCGAAAAAATAAGACCCAGAAAAATAACGAGACATTAAAAAAGTGATCAAAGGTAGCAAAGTTTTGTTAGAGTAACAAAATACGTATTTCTATTTTTAATTTTAAATGTATAACCTCATTGAATTGTCAAGGCTATGTGATGGTTACTTTTAGCAGGTATATAAAAAACTGAAATAAAAAAGAAGCCCTGTTTTCGAAAAAATAATACACTGTTAAAGAAAAATGACCGCCCGTATTTATTCACATTTGAGATATTATTAAAACCTTCATTCCCAAGACCGTTAATCTTCAGTCAGAATTCTGATACTATGAGGAAACTTAAAAGTATGATTTAGATTCACAAACAGCAGTCATTTCAAATCAGCAAGCATTTTAAATTAGCATTTTATGTTTTTATATGTGTAGTATTAATGAATTGTTATTACTGAAAAATGCCTTTTACTAGTGTTTTTGTTTAAATAGTCTAGTAAGATAATAAAATACAACCGAATTAATTAAAATCAGTTTTGCAAAAAATACGAGTAAAACAAATTTTACCCATCATATACTGCGTAAATCCTTGTCTTCCACTTCTGTAAACAAGTATGCAACCGTTTGCGTCGATGGTTGTCAAGTACATGGAAGGGCTCTGCATTTTTGGGTAAGTAAATCGGAACTGTGTGTGTATATTGTCAACACTTTCTAGAAAATCTGTAAAGTACCGGCCAGTGGCTCGAATAGTAACGTCGTATCTAAAAAAAGAGAGGGTAATATAGCTTTATACATAATTAGAAAATATTTGCAAGGCTTGGATTATTATTATACTTTTTGACATACGTTCCGCATGTTCAATGAGAAGGAGGTATACAAGATAAGGTCTTAACCAATTAAAATTTGTTTCAAACCTGTACTACTTTTTCATTTATTCATTGTTGTATTGACACTGACCAAAGCGTTGGCATTAATATTAAAAATTACTAACCAATCATTAATTCACTAAACCAACTTAACTTGCGAATTAGGTATTTCATAATGAAATTAAACATCTCATGGAGAATAGATTTAAGTAGATATAATACGAGGTGTGTAAATTAAGTAATAAAACTGGCAACGTAGCGCCCTATCTAGCAACACTGCGGTGATGGGGCTTGGAAGAGTGGTAGGTTAACATGTAATGCACCTGCAGTACAAGTTTGAACTTGTTAGTTATTTGTTTGCTCTTTGTGACTTTTCTTGTAAACCAGTTTATTCTAGTGCGTTTTGCTTCAGACTTCGATACAGCGCAACGGATATTTTTGCAAAACTTCAACACGCCTACAGAGACAGTGTTTTTTCAACAGTCCAGGTTTTTCGGTGGTTTAAGGCATTCTCAGAAGGAAGAGAGTCGATTGAAGATGAACCACGCAGTGGAAGGCCTTCATTTTCAAGAACCGATGGAAATGTCGATAGAATGCGGGATCTTGTGCGTTCAGATCGTCGGTTGATGACAAGAATGATAGGGGAGGAGTTAAATTTAAATCACACCATTGATTGTTCATCATTTTTCACTAACGAATTGGGGATGAGAAAAATCTGCGCAAAAATGGTTCCAAAAAACTTTTCGCAGGAACAAAAGGATATCAGGAGAGAAAGTTGTCTTGGAATCGATTGAAAATTATCCCCATTTTATGGAACGTGTTATTGTTGGTGATGAGACTTGGGTGTTTAATTACGACCCGGAAACCAAGCGCCAAAGCATGGAATGGCACACTTCAAACTCTCCAAGACTCAAAAAGCAAGAATTGTCCACAAAGAGTTTGTGCCTCCAGGCCAAGCAGTAAGTCAACACTTTTACAGAGAGGTTGTTAAAAAACTTCATGCGGGTGAAAAAAGGGTTATGCGTGTGAGACAAAACATCAAGAACAATGGATGTTGCATCACGACAATGCGTATTGTCAAACAGCCATTTCAGTAAACTAGTTTTTAGTCAGTAAAAACATTCCTATGGTTCCTCAGCCTCCTTATCCGCCTGACTTGATTCCTTGTGACTTTTTTCTTTACCCAAGATTGAAAAACCACCCCAAAAGAACGTCATTTTGGAACCATAGAAAACATTGAAATGGCGGAAACCGACCATGAGTTCCAGCACTGCTATTAGGAATGGAAGAACCGTCTCCAGCGCTGTGTGGCTTCCCAAGGAAGTTATTTTGAAGGAGATAATACTGAATCGTAATTCTATTCGAATAATAAAATTTAAAAAAATCAGTCTCATTACTTAATTTACACACCTCGTATTTCGACTACGTGCTGTACAAAAAAAATACTCGTAGTTTTTACCCCATTATAGTAAAGAATCGAACGAAGCATCGTCCAAAGAAGTTCATAAAACTGTCATAAGATGCATTAGTCACAGTGGCACAAGCTGCAGCTAATGCCGGTAATATCTCGTCGGGATATACTTGATGAGTTTTGAAAACCGTGTATTTACAGTTCGCTACTTGAAGGATTTCATTCCAGATATCCTCTCCATATTCCAACTGCAAATAGAAGTTTTTAAACGGTTGTGATTACACTTGAAGTTTTAATATCATTATTTAATATTCAGATAATATACCTATTTATACAATGTTCCCCAAGAAGTGCCGTATGGGAAATTGTTTTATTTTCAGATTTAGGAAAACGTTAGGGTTTTTTTTTTAAATAATAATAAAAAAAACATTCAAAACAAATAGTCCAAGCATGTGTCAAAATTTGAGACTGAAAAATCAGAAGAAAAAAATGTCTTTATTATCATTTTGGACTTATGTAACGTTTGAAGCCGATATTCACAATTTAGGGTTTTCCAATTTTTAAAAAATAACGAATCATATATTTGTCGACTTTCAGAATAGTCCAAATATGTTTTATACTTGCAAATAGATCAAATGAAATAAAAATTTCTTTTTATTTTTCAATCAAAAATATTAATTTTTGGGTAAAAAGAAAAATTTGACACATTTTATATTTTATTTAAGTAAATTGTAAATACAGTCCATTTATGTATCACTGGATTATGCATTAAAATAACATCCAAACATCCAAAAAAAAAGTCATCAAAGTTGGCCAAGAAAAAAAAAGACGTATTTCTATTCTTATTCGAATTTATAACCTTTTTTACTTGTCAAAACTATCACATCATCCTCATACATATGACAGCTATTGTTTATTTTACAAATTGTGACAGTCACTTGTCAAAAGTTTGACATAACCGAAAAGCTTAGACATGACCGCTATTTCCATCTCTCTCATTCATAGCCAGAGTTGATGACGTCTTTTTGTATGTCTATATTTTATAAGTATTGGTTTCTATTAATCCAAATCAAACTCAGTGGCGGCCGGTGGAATTTCACATGCTCGTATTTTCGTAAGGGGGGCATGGGACCCACACCATAATTTAGGGGGTGGTTACTAGACCTAAGTAAAGGCAAAGTAGAAAGCAAGTGGAACTATAATGACAAAAAAATCTTCAGGGAAAACTTGCGAAAACTTTTTCCAAAAATGGCTGCCTCCGGGTACCTAGATCTTGGAAACGTCTTGCAAAATATTTGGGAAACTTTTTTTTTTTCATAATCGCCGAGTAAATACAATTTTTTTATACCTATGATTTTCTTAACATTCGAGATCTGTAAAAGTTATAGTACTTAATTTGAATTTTTATTTCATCCCAACATTTCGTCTGTGAGATTTTACAATAGTTGTATCTTTAAGAAAAATAAGAATTTTTCAAAAAATCACGAGTATGAAAAAATTGTATTTATTCGGTGACTATGGAAAAACAAATTAGCAAATATTTTGCAAGCCGTTTCCAAAATCTGCCCGGAGGCAGCCATTTTTGAAAAAAAAAATTCCACAATTTTCCCTGAAGATTTTTTTGCGATTAAAGCTTTCTACTTAGGTCTAGTAACCACCCTCTAAAAATATGGTGTGGGTCCCAGCCTCCTACGGAAATACAAGCATGTCAAATTCCAGCGGCCGCCACTGATCAAACTAGAGTAGGTAATTTTAAAAATATTTGTGACTTTATAAAATATTTATATTTTGCAACTGTGATTAGTAGGTACTATAATTAATATTTTTAGTTTATATGATGCTATTTCAGTTTTATAGAAATTATCTTTAATTAAAGATATTTTATTTTACAGTTATCATTTCTTTCGCTTGCTTTTTTCACCCGTTTCTAATTAAAGGATAAACATTACTTATTCTAATGCAGATTTATTCAATATAAAGTCTGTCCCAAATTGGTCATGCATGCATTGGTATCTCAGTTATTGTTGGAGATTGATAGATGGTTAATTGGGAAAAGTTTTATAGGATTTTATTTCCTCCTTTTTTCAAACTGGAGTCATCTGTAATCGTTTTCGAGATAATTCTAAAAAACAAGATGGTGCATTTTAGAGAATGTTATTATTTTATTTATTATCTTTTTAATAACTGACTTGTAATAGGTATTTTAGCAAGTGAATGGTTAGGACACTTTTTTTAAGATGATTTTTCTTACAGGCGTCATTATGGATTTTTAATACTTATAAATTGTTTTTCAGCGGTGTATCATAATGTTAGAAAAACATGTTGCTTCATATTTTTCAACATATTTTTCTAGCATTGTGATGCACCGTTTAAAAACAAATTTTTTGCGCTACATAACCATATAAAATTCCAATATGACGGCGTTAAGTAACAGAGATAATAATGTTAACTCAATGGCAATAGAAATATTTTAACAATACCAGCAAAAGCGTCTTAAAAATTTGTCCTAAAAAAATGTATTCGCAAAGATATCACAAAAAAGTCTAGTAATTAAAAATATATGGTCAGCTTTTTTGAATTCGCGAAAACAATTATTATTGCAGATAAAATCGAATTTGAAAAAAAAGTCGAAGAATTTTGATTTTAATAATAAAATCCTCTAAACCTTTCTTTATTTAACCAGACTTCTATCTCCAACAATAACCGAGATACCAAGGCATGCATATCCAATTTGGAACACACTGTATTTTAATTACAGGTATAGATACTTTTTTAAAGTAATATTGTATTTGAAAATATATTTTTTTAATGTTTATAAAAAGCATTTTCCTACTTACCTGAACGAAATGTTGTACACTCTCCATTAACATACCGTACATGTCAACTAATAACAAGTAACCCCCTACTTTGTTATCTTCCTGGTTTTTCTAATTGTACAAATGTTTACCCTGCCGCAGATAACAAACGTTGGACGAGTATTCAGAGTGTGTTCGGAGGGATATTCGTGTTTCAGTTGTTCCACGAACGAATTAATTAATCCCGTGTTTAACCAAAAATTACATTTACATGAAACTGTATTAAGAACATGGCACGACAGATATTAGTTATTACAGTGAATTTACCTGGGCATATCACGCATGTTGGTCAAAAGAAAAGTCGGGTTCAAGTAGTCAATTAAGGGTAATGAGTGCACTACTAACTAAAGAAAAACTAATTAAAGAAAACTGCTGAACTATGAGGTATAATGGATATTTTTGTATTGTCAGATAAAATAGAAGACAAGTAATTATATTACATCTCCCATTTTCATTTGACATGAAGGTATCACAATGAAAATATTTTTTGTACGAGGCGCGTTCATAAAGTAAGGGCCGTTTGGTCACAGAAAAAAATGTACTCATAAGAAACAAATTTTATTGTCATATTTAGTTAGGTACAATCTTACTTTACTTCTCTTCATAATCGCCGTTCACTTCTAAGCATTTTTCGTACCGCTGAAAAACTAATTAAAGAAAACTGCTGAACTATGAGGTATAATGGATATTTTTGTATTGTCAGATAAAATAGAAGACAAGTAATTATATTACATCTCCCATTTTCATTTGACATGAAGGTATCACAATGAAAATATTTTTGTACGAGGGCGTTCATAAAGTAAGGGCCGTTTGGTCACAGAAAAAAATGTACTCATAAGAAACAAATTTTATTGTCATATTTAGTTAGGTACAATCTTACTTTACTTCTCTTCATAATCGCCGTTCACTTCTAAGCATTTTTCGTACCGCTGAAAAACTAATTAAAGAAAACTGCTGAACTATGAGGTATAATGGATATTTTTGTATTGTCAGATAAAATAGAAGACAAGTAATTATATTACATCTCCCATTTTCATTTGACATGAAGGTATCACAATGAAAATATTTTTGTACGAGGCGCGTTCATAAAGTAAGGGCCGTTTGGTCACAGAAAAAAATGTACTCATAAGAAACAAATTTTATTGTCATATTTAGTTAGGTACAATCTTACTTTACTTCTCTTCATAATCGCCGTTCACTTCTAAGCATTTTTCGTACCGCTGCACCAGCTTCTTTAACCCCTCTGCATAGAAGCTTGCCGCCTGAGAGTTGAACCAGTTGACAACGGCGTTTTTGAGTCCCTCTTCGGTTTCAAAACGTTGTCCACCGAGCCACTGTTTAAAATGCAAGAAGAGGAAGTAGTCGCTAGGTGCAAGGTCGGGACTTGTACGGTGGGTGGTCAAAGTTCCCAACGAAAATCTTGAATTTTCTCATTGGTTTTGGCAGCAGTGTGAGGACGCGTTATCGTGGAGGAGGATTATGCCAGATGACAGTTTCCCGTGGCGTTTGTTTTGGATCGCACGTCTCAATTTTTGAGCGTTTCGCAGTACACGTCAGCTGTAATTGTTGTCCCACGTTCCATGAAATCAACCAAAAGAACACCGTCTTTGTCCCAAAAAGCTGTAGCCATCAATTTTCGACTTGTGTACTGAGTTTGTTTAAACTTTTTCGGTTTTGGTGAAGATGAGTGTCGCCACTGCATCGATTGCAGTTTTGTTTCTGGGTTGGCGTAGGATACCCACGTCTCGTCCCCAGTAACAATGTGAGAAAACAAATCATCTCCATCTTGTTGATAACGGGCCAAAAACTTTCGTCCACTAGACATTCTTTGCTCTTTGTGGTGGTCGGTGAGCATTTTTGGTACCCACCTTGCACACAATTTGCGGTATGCGAGGTTTTCTGTGACAATATTGTAAACAGTAGTGCGTCCAAGTTGAGGAAATTTGTTAGCCAGGCCACTAATCGTCAATCGACGATAAGATCGCAGTGTTTGGTCCACTTGTGAAACGATTTCATCGGTCTGGATACTGGGCCTGCCACTCCGCTCTTCGTCATGGAAATTTGTTCGGCCATTTTTAAAATCACGGCACCATTGTCTAACCTTTCCTTCACTCATAACTGTAGGTCCGTAAACCAGGCATAACTCCCGATGATTTTCAGCAGCCGACGATCCTTTTGCACATAAGAAATGAATCACAGAACGCACTTCACAGTTGGCGGGATCAACGATTTTCGCGGCCATTGTTCTTTGCATTCACGGACAACAATACGACTTCAGAATCAAAACAAATGACGCTGTAGCTTCGCAATGAGTCAGTAGATGGCGCTGCAGTAGTAAAACTGTGCTTCGAAGCGCCAATATTTATATAAGCAAACGGCCCTTAGTTTATGAACGCGCCTCGTATATTAATTTTCTTAATAATTTAAATAACTAAAATAAAAAACATAAATGATTTAAAAAATGTGCATATATTGTTCGTTCAAAAACGAAATCAAAGGCGGCTATGAGGGTGATGAGAACATAGGATGTTCTCATTACTTTTTACGTAACGTTAAAACAAAACTTAAGGGCTACATCCACCTAGAGGCTCAAAAATAAGGTCGATCTTTGGAACGCATTTTCTCGGGAACGGTAAAAGATAATAAAACGATTTTTTTTCAATTAAAGGTAATTTTATTGCCTTCATTTTATACCCAAGTAATTGAAAAAGCACTAAATATAGATGGAGCTACATCCGTTTAAACCGATGCAGGTTTTTTGGTAAGAGCTCAGCGGTGTCTCTTCTCCTGCCAAAACCAATCGTCTGAAATCACAGAACACACATTTTTTTTATGTTACTAACATATACAATTGATTGACAATAGCAAATTATGAGAATTATACTCCAAAAGATCGATAGGCAAGACGCGAAATTTATGTACCTAAATTTATCCCCTTTGTTCGTATTTTTTTTAAACAATTTTTATTTTTTCGAAAAAGTGAGATCGTCAGTCAAGAGACAAAGGTTTTTTTACGCCACTGTACCAAATTTCATAAAAACCTATCGATCGGTTCTCGAGATACAAGGGACACCGCTTTGAAAAATACAGTTTTGAGAAAAACGCTTTTTAATGTTTTGGGTACAGTTTTATAGGCATTAACGTATTATATATGCCTTTTACCTCTAATCAGCGATTCCAGGTCCATACAGGGCACCTTCCTCTGCAATTTGGACATCGTTTGAGGCTGATCCTTTCATTGTACAGACCTTGTTTCTAGCGTGACGGGAGGTGTTATTCAAAGCTTTTTATCTCCGAGAATTTTTGGGATATCGGCTTAAAATTGTATGTAAATGTAGGGGTCGTTCTTAAGACTATGTACAATAAGACAATGTAAAAATGAAAAAATCGATTTTTTCAAAGCGTCTAGGTGGATGTAGCCCCTTAACGTTCATTACACTACCCTGCATTTTGAAAATTTTGTGCCCCTGAACAATGAACATTTGTTTCCGAAGTACTTTTTTCCGCTGAAAACAAATCCGGAATTGCAGAATCACGTCAGATTCTTGAGATATTCAAACTTAGAAGTGCAAAAAAACACTATTGTTTGACATATTTGAGGTTATGTAGCACCGCGATTTTTTTCTTAAAAAGCTATGTGTGTGATCTTAAAGTTCAAATCTTCCTCTTTCAAATGCCGTCGAGTTTGATCAAATATCTTTTTTTTTTCGCCGAGATATCGCATTTTGAAATTTTCATGTTTCTGATTTTTTCTATACCTGAAAACCTATTAGGGATATGTGTATATCAAAAGATTGTTTTTTTTTTATTAATAAAAATATTAGTAATTATTTTAATAAACTGCTTGCAATACATAAACGATTATCAAAAAAGGTGAAAAGAAAAAAAGTACTTATTTTAAATATTAGTAATTATTTTATTAGAACATGGAATATTTGATATGGAACTTTGAAATTGTTAATCAACTTTGTCTACATATTTTTATTATAATAGTGATTAACTCATTGGGAATATCCAGTACGTCTCAACTTCACCTTTTCCCTGAAAAAAGAGAGATAATAAATAAAAACGTCACCTAAAATTTAAATTTAAAAATTACTTTCAACTCGATAGCTCCTCGATCTTTTATAAGATACCTCTCTGGCGGCAGCAAAAGTTTAGTTGATTCAGAAATGTGTACCATACCGGGCTGAAACAAGTAGGATTATGAATATACATATTCGAGAAAAGAGAAGCCATTGTCATTATTAGACATGTGAGTCAGGCAAGTCGCACAGAGTCGGACTCAGATCACTATTATTACAAAGCGGTTGTTCACAGCAAATTTCATAATACAATAATGAATACTAGAATAAATATACCAGGATGCTAATTAGTACATGACTGAGTCCCGAAAAAATATTATTTAGAACTCTAAACAAAGAAAGCGAAACTTGATTCACGCATTAAAAGGTTAAAAACCTGCGATTTTCAAAAAACAAGAGATGAAAATGTTATTTGAAGAAGGTAAAGTAATATTACTTTATACATTCCAAAGGTAAAAGTAATATTACTATTTAATACAAAAAGTAATATTACTTTTTAACTAGTATATGCCTCAATATTATTGCTAATTTTTTCGTCTGGTGTTACTAAATGAATTTTATCTTTACCGATGAAATGTTAGACTCTCACTCGCCAAAAATCAGTATTTTGAGAACATGTATTTGTAACAGGTATCCCGCTGGAACAGGAACATATCATGCCTGTGTTCGTATAATTCTGGAGACCTCGACGTAGCGAAATTTATGTGAACTACCGCTCTGTAATAATAGTGACCTGAATCCGACTCTGTTGCGACTCGTCCGATTCATGTCTCTAATCATACTTAAGTATACGTTTGTTTTAAAAAAAGTTAAGACAAACTAGAGGTGGGCATAACTGTATATTACTTTTTACTTAAAAAAAATAAACTGTTATCAGAAGATCCATATGTAAAATATTTTGACTGTTTGAAATGCTTTAAGGGACATTCCATGTCAAAGTCGGACAACAAAATTTTAGATTTAGGCCCAAAATTTTTTGGGGGTGATGCATATTCAATGAAAATAGGATTCCCAAAATTGATTCGATCCTTAGGGTCAAAAGGTGAAGTTTGGTGAAGGTCCAAAGTTTGGTATGTCCTTGAGTAAATTATTGGTTGTATGTCATTACATTTGCCGAGTAAGAATACCTAAATAATTTTTCTAACATTTTTTGGGTAGTATAGGTTTTTAATAAATCCATTTATTACGAGGCAAAAAAGCATTCAGAATCCAAAACATACGAAGATTATTTTTTTTATTTTTTTATTTATTGTATACAAAAAAAGTTCATTAACATTTTAGTTTTATTACCGATTCACTCGCTAGTCCGATAAATAGGGCCATGAGTATGTTCTAGGAGATTTTTTTTTAAATTATGATAAGGTTCTAGAGACAAAACTATTTATAGGCTTTACAATTTTTTTTTCAATCCAATGTAAGATTTTCGGAAGCTTTACAATGATTGATCCGATTTAGTGACGTCAGAGTTATAATTTTAAAAACTTGTTTCATGTACATAGTATTTTTATAATTTTCTACATAAATTTATAAGTATAATTTGTAAATAATTATTTCTAATATTTTGTCCTTTTAGAGTATTCAGGTAATTTTGAAAAGTAGTTTACCCATCTCTAAAACCACTGACGGTTTTCGGACTACCCAAAGCAGTTGACTATATAGAGTGTCCACTATTTCGATGAGATTGCGTTGGTCACTTCTTAACCCCAAGGGACAGTTGATTAGATTGTAAAAAAGTTGTCCATTTTATGACTCACGAGGTGACGTTCGTACTTTCGAAATATTCAGCAGTTTCAGAAAAATCACGAAGAAACTAATTAGTGTCAGTTTTCTACTATACTCCTGCCAAATTTCATCAAATTCCAGTAATTAAATTTTTCGAGTTATTGAGATTTTCCAAAAAAAAAGTGTTTATTGCAAATAAAATAATAAATACACTAAATATCGAGAAACCGTTTGAGGTATATTTGATATCGGCACATAGTTTGAATATTAATAAATACTAGGGGGACCACTTCACAAATTTTGACCCGATTATACTATCATTCTTATCAGATTTTCTGCTAAAACAAACCTATAAATGGGCTACTGGATATATCTGGACGGCTATATGTTACGTATAGTCCCCAAATTGTCAGAAACTCATCAAGTATAAGTTCTATATTTACCTCACTCGTTGATTGCATTCTTGAGGCGGTGTTCACCGTGTCACCGAAGAAGCAATATCTCGGAACTTTTATTCCTACGACGCCTGCCACCACTGGACCGGAATGGATTCCTAGAAATTAATAAAAGCTGACACTAAACTTTTCCTATTCCAATGTTTCAGATGGGACCTCAGTAAAAAATATGTTAGAACTAGTTTGACTTTATTAATACTAGTCACTTACTTATCATATTAACAAAATAAGGTACAATGTAACTCAGTTTTTTTTCAATTTTATCTTTTATTTTTCTTCATTTGCGCGCTATGAAAAAAAATGTAGATATGGTTCCTACGAGGTGTGGCTATTAAATAACCGAACTGCTGTCATAACGTTACCAATTACAGTAGCAACGTTTTCGCCTTCATTGTACTCCCATTGGCGATCTCTACACCGCTCCATAGGACTTTTCCATTGTTGTAAGAAGAGCTGGAAGTCCGCTTCTGTCAGCTGATTCAGAACTTCCGTCGATTTTGGTTTAACCGCTTCCATACTTTCGAATCTTGTCCCCTTCAATGTCACCGTGTCTAACAAGCCTGGATGAGTGTCAATGTTGTTTAGAATGTCAGCGCAAATGTTCATTCTTGATTCCTTTTGCTCGGGAGTGAGGAGTTTTGGCACCATTTTTTCGCAAACTTTACACATATTGAACGATCCTTAAAGAATCTGGCGAACACATTCTTTGTCAATTCCTGTTATTTCATCAAGCCCTCGGATGCTTAGACGACGATCTTCGCGGATTAATTTACCAATTTTTTCAATGTTTCCGTCGTCGTTTCACGTCCCTCTTTAAACCGTTTAAACCATTCAAAAACTTGCGGGATAAACATTCATTTCCGTACACGTCTTTTAACATTGTATAAGCTTAAAATCTGTAAATCTGTAGTCTGTAAAAGTTTTCCCGAGTTTAACATTTTTCGACGTGTCACTGGTGCGTAGACTAATTCAAACGACTGCACAGTCAAAATGAGCGACCCACTGGCTTGTCCAGCGAGCTCACGATGAGGAAAGTATCAGCAGACACAGTGGTAGCAGTATCAGTTTGGTTATTTAATAGCCACACCTTGTATTTTCGCTTGAATAATAATTTTAACTATTTGTTGTTCCAAATTCATATTTCGACAGCTCAATAAATAACCTTACTTTTCATTGTTTCGTGCCATTCTTTTAAATTCTCACCACTGACCAAGTGACTGACGCCAAAATACATTTTTAGGTATTGAAACACCAGGATCGATAACTATATAAGAATAATACGAACATTCCACATATGTTGCTAACAAAATGAGATACAATGTCGGTCAGTTTTTTTATTAATTTCGCATTTTCCTACGTGTGTCCGAATATATGGCGCACACTGTATATTTGTGTCATTTTTTGGAAACATTTGATACACCTATATATCAAAATAAAATTTGGAGGTAATTGATTTCACTTCTCTGTGTAACATAATTTGCATTTTTAACGAATTACGTTGTAAGTAATATTAAATTTATTGGCATGTTTCAATAGCCCATGCTCTTCTATTTCCGGTGTCTAGTGACCTAGAGGTAATTTCAAGTTTAATCAAGTTAATGAATTTGATTTACATAAGTCAATTTCGTTAAGAACTATTTTATGGCAGGAGGGATTGGATCAACCCAACAGTGTCTGTTTGTTATTTAGCACCTCTTCTTTAAAATACCTCCACTGTACGAGTATATAAATGAAGAACCAAAAAATTCTAGACCTTGTCTAAAAGGTGGATTCATATTTCTATTTTAGAGAAGTAGTTGATTTAAGAGGACTTGTATTAAAGTGAAAATAATGTCTTGGAAACATGTACCATAATATATTCTTTTTGTAAAATATGTCATAGTAATAGCAAGTATACAGTGTGTTTCTAAAATGCAGCAAAATACTCAAGGAAATGATATAACATAGTAAAATAATGACAAATAGTAAGGAATTATTTTTTTGAAATGTCAATTGTTGCAGAATGTCAAAGTTAAATTCTTTAATTCTATGTTTCAAAATACTGTAATCTCTATGTTTAGAAACTAGTAAATCAAAAAAAGGCTTTTGATCCAACAAATCGGTTCAAAAATCCATCGTTTTTTTCCGGGGGATTCGGGGACGGTAAGAAAATAATAATAAGTGTAAAAAAGTTTGAATCTACATTTCTGTGAAATTGCCGAAGTTATAAGTCATAAACCGACTCGGTGGGCAGCTAGAATTTGGAGAGCGCGGCAGAGCGCTCCAAATGGACAATAGATTAGACTGAACTTAATGCTAAGTGTAGTGAGTGCATTAACAAAAGAAGAAGAGGAGGAAGGTATATTGTATGGCCCTGGTATAGCCGATTAACAAATACACTCCACATCCACATATCAGAACTCCAAATTTCGCCGAACTCACCACTTTCCGAACTTTTTCACCATTTGTCTGAACTTGTACTTTCAACACAACCGAACTTGTCGCTGTCTAATGTCGAATGTCGCTGTCGAATGAGCCAGAAAAACATTTGCACATGTGCCAGCGTTCAGACGTTCGGTTATCCGGGAAGCAAGTTCGGAAAACGTGGAATTTTGCGAATGGAAAAGTTCGGATATGTGGATGCCAGTGTAAATATGGTATGTATTTTATATGCCTTTATAAATATATATAGGTACTTACAAAAACTTTAAACGCGTTTTTCTCGTAACAACTTTTTTCATGACTGGTTGGCACGATATCTCTAAAACTAATGAAGCGGATTGACTTGAAATTTTAACTAAATGTCGAGCAAACATTATTTTATCGTATGATGAACAACAAAAACTATAAGTTGGAACAACCAATTTTTTTAACTACAAAAAATATGGAAAATTTTAAGACAATTTATTTAAGACAATTTATTTTTGACAAGTCACCATTTCCTAAATTATTGTTATGATTTTTTTTGGTTCGTCATACGATAGCCATATTTACGTAAAGTAAAATTCCGTTTCAATTGTTTGTTTCAGATGATTTAGTGTTTAGATATTACGCCAACTAGCAACCGAGGGAGTTCGAACGGCATTATGATTGACGACGAGCAGCGAGAGTAATTTCTCACAAAAACACTTCAAAAAATTACTGTAATCAGAATAATCACGTATAAACATTTGTGTAAAACTTAAGAAACAAAACAATTGCTACATTAATAAAAAAACTTTTTTAAAAAGCAGTGTTTTTAGTGTTAGAAAAGGGAATCCCCCTTTAAATCTTTAACAAATACTTTATCCTCATAAGACAGGCGACTAACTTTGTAGTTTATAAAATACTCAACAATCTCATTGCAGGTTCGAATATTTATTTGAGTGTCATACAACTCGTATTATTACTATTATGAAACAAACTGCTACACTCGCCAGTTACCTCCATTATAATTTTGTATAGTTAATTAAATAAATCGTTCAAATAATTACTTACGTAAGTAATATGGTACACTTTCAATAATTATTATTAACTTTCTATACCACTTAAAGCCCTCAAAAAACCACGTAAGAGTAATAGCACGTTCCAGCGAACATTTCCAAAACACGGAACAAAAACAGATAAATATTAAATTTTGTAGGTTAGGTTGTTAGATTCATGAAGTCAAATAACTCGTTTTCTGCGCTGTCACGTGAGAGAGGTGGGAGGTGGGCGTATTTGCCTCCGCTATGCAGTTTTTTAAAGAGGAGACTTGCCACCACGGCAATAGACTAGGCGCTTGGTCGTTTATGAAGGCTAATATGTTGCAAATAATAGTGCAGGAACTCCTTTGACATATTTATGTTTATTCATATTTTTATTTTTAGAAATAATTTTTTTACCTGATGTATGAATTTAAAAATGAAAGGTAAGTATTATAGGTAGGTAGGTTTATAAAAAAAACTTCTTTGGAATTTTCACAGGAGAGGCACTGCCCCCTCTGCCTCCCCTGACGAACCGCCACTGCCTGACAGTGCAAATTTTCAACTCAAAACTCACTTTATTGTAAATCTGCTGGTGACATTATAGCCTAGGAAAGATTAAAAAAAATCCTCAAGCGTTGAAAAAAAATCGATAATTATGTAAAAAATAGTGCAATTTGAGTACACTAGTTTTGGATCAAATCGGTTTGTAGGAACATAACCAAAAAAAATCATAAACCTGTGAAAACCCGGTTTTTTCACTTTTTAAGTACCAAAAAAAAAATTATTTTCAGAAACACAAAAAATAGCACGTTATAGCGCTCAAAAAGACGAAGATCAATCAGTTTTTAAAAATTAAAATCGGTTGAGAACTTTTTTAGTACTTTTTTACGACTTTCGTAGGCCGAGTAATCAGATAGTAAATAAAGGGCAATTTTCGAAGGATTTTTTTGTTTTTTTTTTGCAAAAAGGTGTGAACCGATTTTAATTTTTAGAAACTGATTTTCTTCGTCTTTTTAAGCGCTATAACGTGCTATTTTTTTGTTTTTCTGAAATATTTTTTTTTTGGTACTTAAAAAGTGAAAAAAACTGTTTTGTCACATGTTTATGATTTTTTTTGGTTATGTTCCTACAAACCAATTTGATCCAAAACTAGTGCACTCAAATTGCACCATTTTTTACCTAATTATGATTTTTTTTAACGCTTGAGGAATTTTTTGAAAAATTTGACCTATCTTTCCTAGGCGCATTCCTATTAATAGACGCATAAGAAAATCAATTTTTATTTTACGGATCATTCGCTTCAGTTAAATTCAGCAACCATATTTGTCCATCCCCTATACGGTCGCGTAGGAATTTATCAATGTTACAAGAATAAATTGGTTTAGAAGTCGTGCCAGCTAAAGGTCTCTTAAAAGCTTTCTTAGATTTTTCACTCCGAAACAATTTTGTTATAAAGCTCTAGAAATGGAGAACTGAATCAATACTTTGGTACATACACATTCAGAGGCATGTTGATATAGGTATGTAAATATCGTGTCGTGTGGAAAATCTAAATTTGCGCAAATGGAAATACGATTGGAGAGATTTAGTAGGTTGACAATTTAATGTTTATTCTTGTTTTTCTAAATACACACAATAAAATATAAAATATATGTATAGTAATATAGTACACTAGAAACCCCTCTTAAGTCACCTTCGCTTAATTCACATCCCCTCTTATTTCACCACGTTTTCCCTTATGTCACGAAACCGTCCCTCTTAAGTCGCCGCCTGTAAAAGTTTTAGAACTATGTTTGGAAATTGGATTCTCGCATGAATACAATTTTTATTGAAAAAAAATGATTGTGTAATACATTAAATATGGACACCTAGCCGTTAACTTTGTCACGCACGACTGGGTATACTTACCTTGATTTTTTCGTTCAGTTGGCTCATTTTTCGTTATAACAAGTGCTGTGGTATATCTCTAAATATTTCTTTTTGCAGCTAAAACACGAAAAAGTTGAGGTTTATATGATCGCGGCTTAAGAGAGACTAAATTTCGCGACTTAAGCGAGACGATGATGGACGGATCTGGTGACTGATGAAGAGGGGTTCGAGTGTACTATATTACTCAATAAGTTCGTAGGATGATATATAGATGGTACCACTATTGACGACTATATTATTTTTAAATAGGACCAACCTTCAACCCATAAATGTCTAAATTTCATGACATTCCCACCATTAGTTTACAAATTTATTTACACAATAATTTTAGTGAAGCTACTTTTGTGATTTTCCAAACAATAGAAAAACCTGAATTTCGTGTGTTGATAAAGCGTTGCTTTTTAATGAAAAAAAAATACCGTTCAAGCAAAGCAGTGGCTTGACAAGTATATACATAGTATATATACAGGGTGTCCCCGGATTGAGTTACCTATAGGCGAAATGGTCAAAAAATTTAATTTTTTCAACAAAAAGTAATTCTTCATAGAAAGTTTTGCTTGTCTTGAAACGTCCAGAAAGTTTGTTGTTTGTTCAATTTAACATACAGGGTGTTCAAAAACAGCAACAATTAAATAATAATAAAGACTAAAGTACCTTCAATATTAACGCCATGTAAAAAAAGTTATTAAGAAAAATTATTTGCAATTAAATTTAATACCCAAAAAATGAAAGGATGGCCTATAGTCAATATTAAGTTCCGAAATTCCTAGCATTGTTATACGTTTGAAGTATAGCCATTTTCCTTTAAAAAAATTATGTTTACTAAAGGCGTAGACATAATTAGAAATTATAAACCCCAAAAATATTATTTAAACATTTATTTTGAAGAAATTATGATTTAATAAACAAATTCAACAATTATTTTGAAAAAACACCATAACAAGTTTAACATATCTCTCAAGTCTCGTGTTAAAATATGTGTATGTTGAGTGGATAATTTAATAAATAATAATTTGGATTACTTGGGCCACTGCTTGAATGATACGAGTCTTAAGTAAATCAATATTGTGTTCTATCGACTGTCTATAAACTATTTCCTTCAAAAATCCCCAAAGGAAAAGTCAAGTGGCGACAAGTCAGGGGACCTTGCTCGCCAACAAATAGGTGTATATGTTCCGAACCACTTCTCTCCAAATTGTTTGTTAAGCCAACTGCGGACCTGAATTGTTGAATGAGCGTGTCATCCGTCCTGTTGAAAATACGCTTTTTTTTCTATATTCTAAATTCTCTTCGTCTAATTCTGGCCAGAAAAATGTGTTTAGCATCTCCAAGTATGAATTTAGATTTACTTTTTTTAAATACGGACCAATTATTCAATTGAAAGTAATTGCACACCAAACATTCACTTTTTTGAAATTATGACTTCTAGGAATAATTGAAAAAGACGGATTTTCTTGTGCCCAAAAACGACAATTCTGCGACGATACCACTCCATTGGTAGAAAAACTGCTTTCATCGGAAAAAATTATACTCTTGTGAAAATGCATATCTACAGTAAGCCTCGCTCCTATTTCTAAACAAAAATCCAATCGACTTGTATCATCACCAACTTCTAACGTGTGTATTATTTTCGGTTTGAAAGCTTTAAACTTATTTTCGGCCAAAATCCTTTGAATGTGTGTCTTGCTAATATTAGTTTGTGCAGATCTCTTTCTTAGTGATAGTTTTGGATTTTCTTCGACTGAATTTAAAACTAGAATTGTGGCTGCATCATCATCATGTCATCGTCATCGTCATTTTTTGATATTCTTCCGCATTTTACATCACCAGTTAAATCAAATTTTGGTACTAACTTTTTCAAACTTTGACGGCTAATTTCGACTTCTGGATATTTTTTGCATGAAACAATTCAATTGCATGACGATAAGAAATATTACCCATACCACAACATTTAATAAGATACATTTTATGTTGTAAAGTAAGCATTATTTGGAATTAAAAGTCAATAGTTGAAATTTCAACTGAGCTTTGTCAAACACAATGTCAAACAATAATAATTGCCTTATTGATGGCTTACTGGAATTTCAAACTTTGAGAAGGGACTTTGAGAAGAAATAGTGTAAAGACAACCTATTGATTTTGATTGATTGACTAAATGAAAGTTGATTGACTAAATGATTATCTGGACGTGCTGTTTCTTCAAAATAAATGTTTGGGGTTTATGATTTCTTATTATGACTGCGCCTTTAGTAAACATAATTTTTTTTAAAGGAAAATGGCTATATTTCAAACGTATAACAATGACAAAAATTGCGGAATCTCTTCAAAATACTTAATATTGACTAGTCATGCTGTCATATCTGAGGATTATATTTATTTTCTAACAATTTTTCTTAATAACTCTTTTACATAGCGTTAATATTTAAGGTACTTTACTCTTCGTTATTATTTAATTTTTGCTATTTTTGAACACCCTGTATATTAAATTGAACAAACTTTCTGGACGTGTCAAGACAAGCAAAACTTTTTATGAAGAATGACTTTTTGTCGAAAAATTATTTTTTTTTGTCATCTTCACCTGTAGGTAACTCAATCCGGGGACACCCTGTATATATAATTCGGACTCTGCTCCATCGAGACGAATGGTAGAGAAGTGGTTTGCTGATTTTAAATGCGGAAGTAAAATAAAAAACGATGATACTGAATGCTTTGGTCGTCTAAATTCGGCAGTTCTTCCAGAAAACACAAAAAAGTGCACAAAATCGCTTGGAAGACCGTAAAATGAAGTTACGTGAGATAGCACACCTTAAAGAAATCAGAAGGGAGTGTATTCACTATTTTGCATGAATATTTGTCCATGAGAAACCTCTATTCGAGGTGGGTACCGCGTTTGCTCACTGTTTGCTCACCAAAAACAACAATGTGTTGATGATTCAGAGTGTCGTTTGGAGCTGTTTAGGCGAAATAAAAAAGTATTTTTTCATGCGATGTGTAGCAATGGATGAAACATGGATCGATTACTATACTTCAGAGTCAAATAGGCAGTCAGATGAGTGGACATCAACCAGCGAAAGCCGTTGAAAGCGATAAAAAAATACAAAAGTCGGCTAGGAAGGTTATGGCGTTCATGTTTTGGGATGCGCATGGTATAATATTCATCGACTATATTGAAAAGGGCAAAATAATCAATTGTGAATATTACTTAGCATTATTAGTGCATTTGACGGACAAAACGGCCCCAAATGAAGAAGATAAAAGTGCTATTTCACCAAGACAATGCACCGTATCACAAGTCGATTGCAGCAATGGTAAAATTACACGAATTATACTTCGAATCGGTTCCGCATCCACCCTATTCTCTAGATTTAACCTCCAGCGACCATTACTTGTAGCAAATCTCAAGAAAATGCTCGCCGCAAAGAGATATGTTGACGAATAAAGTCGAATTTTGCCTACAAGTTGTTGTTTCATTAGTCATCCTAAGCACTTATTGAGTCTTATTGTAATATAGCATTGCTTAAACGACTGACTTACCTATTCTAACGACTACTTTTGTACCGGAAGGCAGCTGTAGTTGTTTGACGTGTTTTACCATGCAAAGCGATACATCTAAAATGTTCTGAGCATGACCATCGTTTCGATCTGGAGCTCCACAAACCGACATGTATATCTGCCCAACCGTCTCAACCTGAAAAACCACATACCTAATTATACAATATTCCAATTGAACGGATCATTACTGGTGATGAGACTTGGGTATTTGAGTTCGACCCGGAAACCAAGCGCTAACGCGTGGAATGGCACACTTCAAGCTCTCCAAGACCCAAAAAATCAAGAATGAGCAAGTCGAAGATCAAATGCATGCTGATTTGCATTTTTGATAGCCAGGGAACTGCCCACAAAGAGTTTGTGCCCCCAGGCCAAACAGCAAATCAACACTTTTACACAGAGGTTCTTGAAAAACTTCGAAAAAAGTGTTATGCGTGTGAGACCAAACATCAAGAACAATTGGATGTTGCATAACGACAATGCGCCTTGTCACACAGCCATTTCAGTAAACGAGTTTTTAGCCAGAAAAAATATTCTTGTGGCTCTTCAGCCTCCATATTCGCCTGACTTGAGTCCTTGTGACTTTTTTTCCTTCCCGAGATTGAAAAATTACCTCAAGGGACGTCATTTTGGGACCATATAAAACATTCAAGCGGCTGTAACCGACCAGCTGAAGCCAATTCCAGTGTATGAGTTCCAGCACTGCTGAGGAATGAAAGAACAGTCTCCAGCGCTGTGTGGCTTCCCAAGGAAGTTGTTTCATAAAATTATATCATGTATGATACTATATTGATATGATCATGATATGATAACGATATGATAACGTTATGATAAAGATATGATAAAGATATGATAACGATATGATAATGATATGATAAAGATATGATAACGATATGATAATGATATGATAATGATATGATAATGATATGATAATGATATGATAATGATATGATAATGATATGATAATGATATGATAATGATATGATAATGATATGATAATGATATGATAATGATATGATAATGATATGATAATGATATGATAATGATATGATAATGATATGATAATGATATGATAATGATATGATAATGATATGATAATGATATGATAATGATATGATAATGATATGATAATGATATGATAATGATATGATAATGATATGATAATGATATGATAATGATATGATAATGATATGATAATGATATGATAATGATATGATAATGATATGATAATGATATGATAATGATATGATAAGAATGGATATGATAATGATATGATAATGATATGATAATGATATGATAATGATATGATAATGATATGATAATGATATGATAATGATATGATAATGATATGATAATGATATGATAATGATATGATAATGATATGATAATGATATGATAATGATATGATAATGATATGATAATGATATGATAATGATATGATAATGATATGATAATGATATGATAATGATATGATAATGATATGATAATGATATGATAATGATATGATAATGATATGATAATGATATGATAATGATATGATAATGATATGATAATGATATGATAATGATATGATAATGATATGATAATGATATGATAATGATATGATAATGATATGATAATGATATGATAATGATATGATAATGATATGATAATGATATGATAATGATATGATAATGATATGATAATGATATGATAATGATATGATAATGATATGATAATGATATGATAATGATATGATAATGATATGATAATGATATGATATAGGATACTGTGATTGTAACAAAATATGATTTACTACTCAAATATGATATGACGTCTAATGCGTTTGGGTAAATCACTGTAAACGACAACGCACACAGCAGCACATAAACGTTGCTAAGCTTTCAAAATGTATCGCTAATAAAATATTTTACTGTTCCCGTTGCAAAATTTACGGCCGGTATAAAATCTTAATTACCTTATACACATTAAAGGCGTCCATTAGAGAATCGAATGAGGAAAACACGGCGTTCATCGTACACACTAGTTCCATGGCGTCTTCCACAGTTGAGGAGTTTAATCCAACCAATTCACAGAACATCACACTTACAGCGTCAAAAGACTGGAAAGGTTAAGAAAAGGCAATAATATACTTAATGAGTTTTAAACTTGGAAATAATGTTGGTTCCAATTTCATTAGGAGTTTATGTGGTCTCTTAGTTTATAGTATTAACTATTTACTTAGTTAATAGTATCAATTTAAACGAGAATATTTTATGATTCAAAGACATAATGCTTTAGTTAACAGGGCTGGTTAGGATAATCTTGCATTCACTGCTTCTACTAACCTGACAGGTACTTAAAGGACTGTTGCCCGCTCTTAGCCGATCAGCAACTGGTTTCGGGATCATCGAATACAGCAAGTCATCGCCGCGTTTTTGCCAGGTGTTCAAAAGGCTGTAGTTGTTCTCCAGCTCTGTCGATCTCTGCTCGGCCTTGTCAAACATAAGTTCCAGTCTGAAGGAGACCAAAAAAAAAATGTGAATAAGAAAATTTATTGAGACTATAGACTTACATATGTACTTAAATAAGTAGAAATTTGTGAAAGTTGGAACATTTAGGACGTCGTGATACCTGTAATAGTGATACAGAGTGTATAACCTAAATTAAAGACTCTTCAAAGACAAAAAATATTCAGAGAAAACATGCAAAAAATGTTTGAACAAAAGAGCTCATCTTGTCCGTGAGTCATCAATGACTATCATTTAGAATTTAGGATGTAGATTAGAACTGGTGGATATTTGGTAATTCTTGATTTGCACATACAATACGTGTTTTCAACGTAGTTTCCTCGCCATTGTTTTTTGAAAACTTTCTTTATACAAGGTGTCCAACGAGGAAATTCGATAACTTTTGAATAGTAATTATGTGGAGAAAGGCAAGAAAAAAAAATCCAACAAACTTGGATTCAATTCTCGACCATTTTGGAGATATGAGTGGTCAAAGTTGCACAGTGTAATTACTAGATTTTTGTTTTAATTTCTAGCCTCTAGTCGATTTTACAACCTGTTTACAAGTTGCCATGGGTAACGGGTTGTAAGTAAATTTACAGTACCCATGACAAGTTGCAGAAATTTGGCATTGAAAATTGCTATATTGATAAACTTTAAATTCTGACAGAATTCACTATTGTGAAAATGTTATACTACGTAGAACAGTTTTAACCACACATATATCCAAAACGGTTGACATTGGAATTATGTTTGCTGGATTTTTATTTTATTTTTGTCATTGTTCAACGTTCTCGAACGTTCAACGTATGTGTATACACATACTTGGATAAGGTGAAAAATATCATCTAAGATCGAAGATACATTTACAAGAAAGATGTAAGAGACCGATTATGAGAACATGCCTTTTCATGATTTGCGTTTTTAGGCAAGTGATGAGGCAAGATCGCATGGGAAAAAGTTTCAATTTTCTTTGTATTTCCGTAGGCGTTCTCAAAAAACATTCTACAAATATTTACCGACACTTCTTTATATTACCTAAGTTATTATATTGACATTTGCTGCGAAACTGATACAAAAATAAACCACATCGTTATCGGAAAAAAATATATGTCGCTCATTTGAAATATTTTCTTCGTTGAAATATCATGAGAAATTAAATAGCGAATTATATGTACGTTGGCACAAATTTAATATTTTCCAATTTAAAATACTTTGAAAAAATCTTTCGACACATAAATTTTTATTTTCAACTGCGCATCGTACAGGGCGTTTGATCTGTGATTCTACAGTTGCGAAGAAGACAAATATAATTTGCACTTTATTTGGCGTCACCACTTTTTTGAACACGATGTAATCGATCTTTTCTTTTAATAGAACATCGTATCTATTATTTTTTTCCACTTTTAGATTCTCCAGTGTCAGCCAGTTCCAAAAATGTATAACACATCTGGTCAAACGTTACTTTTTGTGAATTGATTTCAATTATTATTGTCTCTCACCCACAAATGAATCACGTTAGATAGGTGTTAAAAATTTTTGAAATTTTCTCTTGCTGGAGAATTCAAAAGTATGAAAGACTTCAAAATATTTTTAATTTGGAAAATATTGAATTTTTAAAAACCTTTAGGTACGACCTGCAATTAGTAATATAATTACTTATTAACAGTCATAATTTCCGTAAGATTCATGATTTGAAGTTTCATGATTTAATTACAAATTGACGAATTTGTTGGGTAAAAACGTATCCCAAAGCTGGTGTTTTCGCATTCAGTGAAGGTACAAATTGGTTTATCTGAAATTTATTTGACAATTAAGGGTCTTAAAAGGGAACATAGTGTATCTGGTTTATTACCACCATTGTACAATTCAGACACGTGGATAAGCTAATTTTAGACATGCAGTGTGGCCAGTGGCGTAGCTCCGAGGGGTGTAAGGGATATATACTGCCAATAGTTAGGAGTAATAACTTTTTAAAACAGGGAAATACTAATTGATATAGAAGAAGTCTTTGATAAAAAGAATTAGTATAAGTACATACCGGGTGATTCTCAAAAGTGGCCTCCACCATAACAAAGATACAATAATGAAATTTTAGAATTAGGTATTAGACATAATATAAATCTGCCTTTATTGATACAGTCGTCAATTTTCATTCACTTCCAGTATAAATGGAAATGACCCCAACTTGCCGAATCTCTAGTGGTACGTTATATTTATTGTCGCTTCTTTTGATTCTAAATGTAATTCTGAGCACAATGATACGTCATTTGCCACTTTTAACACATGATGACATTTTTTTTATTTATATCTTTTGATAGAGTTAATACGTTTCAGTTTGAGTCAAGTAGACGTAGAAATTAACTTATCTTGTTTTTGTTGACAATCTTCGTTTTTTAAGCGTTTAAATAAGGCGAAGAGAAGTTTTTAATGTTTTCCCAATTTATACAAATTAGAACAGCGTGGCTCATAAGATTTTTTTAATAGTGCTTTTTATTACTAACTTGGAAAACAGGCACGGTTTAGTATTCTTCTACGAACATTGCCCATTTTTTCAGTTATACTGTTGAATAGGTATATTGGGAGAATGTATTTAAAAACCACCCTCGTTTTTTCAATTATATTAGTGGTAATCGTATACCAGGAACACACCCTGTATATATCAGCTACTTACTACGGCATAATAAATATTTACTTGGAATTGTTTTGCCAACCAGCTAACACCATTTCCCTACCCAGTCCGTGTAGGTTCAAATCGTTTAGGTATAGTCCTTGATCAGGTAACTCATTGATATCGTTTACCCTGAAATGTGATTAAAAATAATGAATAATTAAGGGAAAATAAAATAAATTTATCGCACCCTGGTTTCAAAAGTAACACAACTCAAAAAAAGCTCATTTTTAATTAACACATTGATGAAAAACACTGTCGATCTACCAATGTGATTTGACTTAACTTCAAGATCCATCCGTCAAATGACAAAATTGTAAATTGGTGTTTTTCTATTTTTCTTTTTTTGTGTGTGACTTTAGAAGCAATGGTGCGATATCTTACTTGTAAATATGCTCATGAACTAAAAATAACTAAATATTCTAGTGTATAGAAACTAGCAAATGCAAAGAACTAGGTTCATTAAAAATTTCAAATTCGTCTTTAATTAGTTCTAATTTTATTTTCATTTAAATACAATGTAAGATATACACAATTTGTAATTTTTTGTTTTACTTAAATTTTTTTTTTTTAAATTTTGTTTTTAATAGAGGAATAAACGAATTTGTTATTTTACAAGGTCAATTTACAACTATTAAAGACGTCTCTAAAATATTTGTACTTTAGAAGTCAAAAAATATTTGATGGTTTAGAAATAATAAAATGTAAAAATAAATAAATTGTGGAATATTGATTTCTAACTTAATACTTAGGTCCAAATTTGAATTATTAATTAAACTTTCCTCAATAGCATTTTTGAAATTTTCACAATTAAAGCCATTTTCTGATTTATTTATTTTTAACCTGAAGTTTGACACCTAGGTATTGAGACGATTTAGATTATCTATTTTAAAAGCTTTTTTTTAAATATAAAAATAATCACAATGTTTCTCTCAAATTATTCACCTAAATTTAAAAATAAAAAAATTCTCATATTGTGCGTACTTTTGGGTGACACTATATGGTCAAAATCGATTTATTTCTTGTTTCACTTATACAATTCCTTTTCATCTGCCTATTATTACAAATAGAACACCTTTATGTTTGATAAACTCTTAAAACCAACTATACAGGGTGGTCCGAACTTAAATAAGTACGGAATATTTATTAGCTCAGTCTACACACACAAATAATTCAAAAATGAAATACAACTAAGTGTTAAAACTACACTCTAGGAAGCTAGGCCCTCTTCTTGCTAGATCATACTGATAAACTGATAAGTACGACATAACGTAACAGTAACTTTAATTCAAATGTCAAATGGTTTCATAACATGTCAGATCATGAAAATGTTTTTGGCTCAATCATGACCAACCTTGTTATTTTTAATTATAATTGTACACCATAGTACATAAAAAAACGGATTTTCCTCGAAAACTACTTTTTCGAAGAAAATCCTTTCATTATCACATTATTCCTTATAAAAAATCCAATTGTTAAAAAATATTGTCAAAAAAATTAAAGCAATAAATAGAAAGAGTTACAAAACAAATTGTGCCCCACCTCCCCTCTTGGGACGGTCCTGACTTGACTTGGATCTTATAACTGCTCTTTCAGCGAGATTCGACACCAACAGCTTATAAAGTGTACAAAACGCAATCTTGTCCTGTTCGGTTTTCTGAATATTATGGGTAAATAGCACTACGATGTCTACGATGATCCCTCCTCGTTGTTCCTTGTTTGGCAGCATAATATCTGGTCGGTTGAGGTCACTGTTCAGTAGGCGATAATCCACATTTCCTACATATGTCTTCGACGTCGTCCTTCAGGATATGCTTTTGGTAATTTTCTTCGTCTTTTTATAACCCTGTCCTGAATAGCTGTCGGTTTCGGGATGCAGATACTCGGCGGTAAGCCATTTACTGAATTATCACTGTCGATGTAGTCTGGTTGTGCCTGGAACTCGTCTTCTGTTGGTATGTCGACCGGAAGAAGTTCACAATCCTAAGCTCAAAGGCATATATCCCACGTCCTCTTTTGCTACTGCTGTTATTAGCGGGACCCTGTTGGTTGGTAGTTTTCGTCTTAAGGAAGCTTCTTGGTTAAGACATTGACTTTTTTATGTTCAATAGACTTCTCCCAACTCGTCTTCAAGGCAGGTAGAGTCTGATTACTGAATAGTTAGTGTGTAAGTGTTAGTGTGTAAGATCATTTTCCGCTTGTCTTGGGCTATATTTGTAGTTAACAAGAAGTGTGTTCAAACAAAATTGGAATTTATACAGCAAAAAATACGAAAACGCGATTTTTGACATTTTTTTTAATTCCTTCTTAAATGTTTATGAACCGATTTTTTTCGCTCAAATTTCATTCGATGAGCATTTTTAAGACCTACAACTTTCTAATTTAACTTTCTTGTGGAGGACTTGAAGCTTTTTTTTATTTGCAAAAAAAACGTTTTTTTTGACTTTTGCGATTTTTTTTTGGTTATGTTCGCCATTAAAACTCGAGTCGCAAAATAGCTCTAAAACCCCACACACCTTAATCCTTCAACATCTTTCCCCCCACAACGCCACAACCCCATAACCTAATAACCCTATAACCCCGTAACCCTGAAAATGAGTCTTGTGTGAAAGTGAGAAAAAACGACACTTGTGAGTGTCTTAGCCCTGACGCTTCGTGTCTACGAGCTAGATGTAGTCATTGAGACCTAAAACTACATTTCTATCGATTCTACAACACCTTAACCCAATAACCTATTAATCCTATACAATTTTCATGGAGTTATAGAGCTAGAGTTATCGAGACATTTCATTATTAACCAGTTTTTTTAAGGTTATGAAAAATCCTTATGACATGGAGTTAAATAGACATGACATCGAATTCGGATTCGGATTCAGCGTCCCCAAAAAACATATAGTACACCTACTCAGACCCCGGAGGTGTTTTTTCTATTTTTTTTTTGTGGAGCTGTGTTATTATTATTATTTGTATGATATTTTTGCATTATTTTTGTATGCAGGATTATTAAGGAGAGGGCTACTAAATTTTCTGTATTTAAATTCGGACCATCTTGTACACTACAACTATACTACTTACACAGGACTGCAAAGGTATATAATTAATGTAATGTCGCTTAGATACAGCATTTGCCCTTTTAAAAGAATATTTCTCAGACCTGGTTGACTGTCTCGCCTTAGGGCGTACGGAGATATGCTCTTCCCGTCAATTTCAATCTCCCTCTGGCTGAGCCTATCTCCAAGGCTATCTTTTTCCTCCTTTAGCGTGGCTTCATCCGAATTATTTTTCACTAATTCGAATCTGAGGACTTCAACCTCGAACAATACGGATTTCAGATAGAATGCCTGAAATATTGGAGTATTATTGGGTATTACGTTTCACACACACACACATGATGATAATGAAACAAAATATAAACGTGTAAATACGAAATTTGTTTCGTTTTTCGGGTGAAAATCTGAAACCAAACTGTCTCTGTTTATAGTACGATTAATTCAATAATTTCTCTTAAGGTTTAAAAAACTTACATAACATTATAAATATAAATAAAATTATGTATAATATTATACAGTGAGAGTAAAAAGTAAGGAAAGGTTTATTAGGAAAGACATATTTCTTCAAATATTTTTTATTAAAAAAAATGTTTTAATAAAAGCTTCCGAGCGTATTTTTTGCCATAAGCTAGCGACTTTTATTGACGATTTTTCTTAACGTAAATAAGTTTGTTGCTATGACAACCGAAGTTAATTTTTTTTAATGGCATGGTATGATTTTCTTCGGATTTTTGGAAAGGGAATCTCTTCTTAGACACGGAACCATAAAATTATAATAGGCTTTCAAAGTAAAAAATTTGGGAAAAAATAAATTTCCAAAAATCCAAAGCAAAATATAGAGCATGAATGGGAAGGGCATTCTTCATTCATCCCATGGGAAAAAAATCCAGTTTTAATCTTCTCCTGAAGATGCCAACTTGGTTGGCGAAACGCGCGTCGAGAAAAGTATAGTAGTTCGGTGTTTCGTGGAAAACGTCCAGTTTTTTGTTTCTACGCCAAAGGTTCCAGTACCCACTCCAGGATGAATGGGAAGACCAAAAACAGTTGTAGCCGGGAACAAAGCATTGTATGCCTTGTTATTATTGCAATAAAATCCACATTTATTACAAGATACGAGGGTGGTTTGGTAAGTCCGTAATTTTTAAAGGAAGACATCGGCATTTTTTTCGGCAAAAAATGAAATGATGACCTCTTCATTCGACCTGAATCTCCTACCACCCAGCCATTTCATCAGGTTTGGAAACAGGAAATAGTCGGAGGGGGCTAAATCTGGAGAATATGGTGGATGAGGTAGCAGTTCGTAACCCCAAGTGATGAATTTTTGCCATGGTGATTACACACGTATGCACCTGTGCACACACGTATGTCCTGATGAAACAACAATTTCTTCTTCGATAAGTGCGGTCGTTTCTACTTCAAAACAGTGTAAAATCTGCCCAATAGCTGTGAATAATATTTGCCGGTGATCGTTTTACCCTTTTCAAGATAATCGATATGAATGACACCGCGCGAATCCCAGAAAACTGTGACCATGACTTTGTTGACCGACAGACCCATCTTAGCCTTCTTCGGTACACGTTCACCTGTAGAAACCCACTGTTTCGATTGTTGCTTGGTCTCTCGTGTGGTGTGATGGATCCATGTACATTTTCATCTACGGTAACGAAACTCGCAAAAACTCGTTTTGATTGCGTCTGAACATCCCCAAACACTCCTTTGAAGTGGTCACACGGTTGTGTTTATAGTCGATCGCGAGCAATCGCATATCGCAATTTTTCATATCCAAATATTCATGCAAAATGTGATGCACCCGCTCAGTTGAGATGCCTACAGTCTCAGCCAACTCGCACACTTTCAATCTTCGATCGTCCAATATCATTCCATGGATTTTATCGACGATTTCTGGCTTAACAAGGTCTTTCGGGCGACCTGAACGTTCAGCGTCACTTGTACTGGTGCGGCCACAACGGAACTCAGTAAACCACTTTTTAACCATTGAAATTGACGGTGCAGAGTCCCCATAGTATTTATCAAGCCTCTCCTTGGTTTCGGTAATGTTTTTTTGCGCAAAAAGTAATGCTTAATCAGCACACGAAATTCACTTTTTTCCATTTCTGTGGAAATCAACGAGGTTAGCTGCTTTCAATGGCTCTCAAACATAAACTAAATGACGTGGCTTGCTCAAAATTTTACATTAGTCTACCGATAGATGGCAATTGACGGGAGCAGTGCGCGGGAAATTCAAAAGTCTCAGACTTATCAAACCACCCTCGTAAGTTAGTGGATTACATAATGTGTAGTAAAAGTTGGTAAATGTACTAAAAAACTTCCCCCATTAAAGTACAGTTGGTTCAATAACTTGAAAAAAGGTGATTTTTAAAGGCACTTGGAATTTTGCAATATACAGTATGTCCCCGGATCGGGTTTAAAAGAGGAAACAATTTTGTGTTCTTGATTTCTCAGAAAAAGTCACTGTTGATGATTTGCCCTGCTTGATTTCAAACCCCCAAAACGCAAATTACTTTTTATATAACTCAAACGGTTCTCGAGATAATACCATTTTTCTTCATAATTTGGATTTGCTGCTTACTAATACTAAACTGCCGACAACTAATAAGTCAGTATAACTTCAAATCGAATCTGCGTCATTTTGATACTATTTATATGATATAATGTTGACTCTAGAACAAAGAATTTATTTGATTCAATGCTCCGAAACTGGGGAAGAGTGCTGTCGTGTTTTTATTAATATTTAACGAAAAATACCCGGAAGTTAGCATTTATAATGTCGGAGCGAAGAAGTTGGTGACCAAGTTCTTAGAAACAGGCTCTGTTTTAGACATTAAAAAATCAAAAAAATGGTTGAATGAAGATGATGCTGCTTCAGTTCTTGCCCTCCATTCCGTGAGAGAAGCTCCAATATTATCACTTAGAAGAAGGGCAATTGAAACTGAAATAAGTAAATCGCATTTACAGAGAACTTTCAAGGAAAACCGATTTTACCATTTAAACCAAAATTCAGGCACGCCTTAGAGGAGGGTGATGAAGCCAAACGTTTGGATTTTTGTTTGGAGATGGGCAACACAGTTTTAAATGACGTAGGATATAAGCAAATTTTGTTTTCCGATGAATCTACTTTTTCAACAAACGGCGTCGTTTCCTCTCAGCATTGCCGGTATTGGAGTGAAACAAATCCCCACGTTACTATTTCTTGTCGAAGAAAATATTTCAAAAAAAGGTAATGTGTGATGTGCGGTTTCATATATAAATGGCATTATTGGTCCATATTTTTTCAAAGAAAATTTAAATGGTAATACATATTTGGATATGCTACAAAAAATTTTAACAGATCAACTTGATGAACTTCCTTTAAGTTATCGAACGAGAATGTTTTTCCAATAAGATGGGTGCTCTGCTCATCATGCCGTTACTGTCCGTAATTGGCTCAATTCCGTTAATGAACACTGGATAGGAAGGGATGGTCCCATTTTATGGCCGCCGAGAAGCCCGGATCTGACAATATTGGACTTCTATCTATGGGGATGTTTAAAGCAAATTGTTTATCGTGAACCACTAGAAAATGATGAAGAGCAATTAAAAACAAGGATTCAAAATGCACTGAAGTCCTTGTCAATAGAGGAAATTAGAAATAGTTTTAACGAATTTAGAGCTCGAATTGAAATTTGTGCAGAAAAAGGAGGAGTATTATTTGAATAAAAAAATTCTGGTTTAGTTCTGATTTCATTTTATAATCAGTTGTTTAATTCAATGATTAAAAGATGAGACTAAGTAATTCGAACATTTTTTTTAGCTAACTAATTAATTGAGTTTCTATAGCATATAGTATCCTAGACAACGAAATTATTGAGTTAAATCCGCTAACTAGAATTACTTTATAAAATTAGCTATAAATAAAATAAAAAAGCTTATATAAAATTTTGTGAAAGTCCAAATTATGAAGAAAAATGGTATTATCTCGAGAATCGTTTGAGTTATATAAAAAGTAATTTGCGTTTTGGGGGTTTGACATCAAGCAGGGTAAATCATCAAGAGTGACTTTTTCTGAGAAATCAAAAACACAAAATTTTTTCCTCGGTTTTTAGAAATTTTAACAGATCAACTTGATGAACTTCCTTTAAGTTATCGAACGAGAATGTTTTTCCAATAAGATGGGTGCTCTGCTCATCATGCCGTTACTGTCCGTAATTGGCTCAATTCCGTTAATGAACACTGGATAGGAAGGGATGGTCCCATTTTATGGCCGCCGAGAAGCCCGGATCTGACAATATTGGACTTCTATCTATGGGGATGTTTAAAGCAAATTGTTTATCGTGAACCACTAGAAAATGATGAAGAGCAATTAAAAACAAGGATTCAAAATGCACTGAAGTCCTTGTCAATAGAGGAAATTAGAAATAGTTTTAACGAATTTAGAGCTCGAATTGAAATTTGTGCAGAAAAAAGGAGGAGTATTATTTGAATAAAAAAATTCTGGTTTAGTTCTGATTTCATTTTATAATCAGTTGTTTAATTCAATGATTAAAAGATGAGACTAAGTAATTCGATCATTTTTTTAGCTAACTAATTAATTGAGTTTCTATAGCATATAGTATCCTAGACAACGAAATTATTGAGTTAAATCCGCTAACTAGAATTACTTTATAAAATTAGCTATAAATAAAATAAAAAAAGCTTATATAAAATTTTGTGAAAGTCCAAATTATGAAGAAAAATGGTATTATCTCGAGAATCGTTTGAGTTATATAAAAAGTAATTTGCGTTTTGGGGGTTTGACATCAAGCAGGGTAAATCATCAAGAGTGACTTTTTCTGAGAAATCAAAAACACAAAATTTTTTCCTCGGTTTTTAGAAATTATTTTTTTTCTCAATTTTTTTTCTTATGAAACACTATTATTATTTTAAGGTCCCCCCGTATCTATTCAGAAATGATCTTTCCAAAGATACCAAAATAAAGAAAATCATACCATGCCATTCAAAAAAAAAACCTCGGTTGCCATATAACAAACTTGTTTAAGTTAAGAAAAAATCGAGACGCCAATTTGTGGAAAAAAAATACTCTCGAAAACTTTTCTCCATATCATTTACAGTTCTCCCAAATCGATTAATAGCCGCTCACCGAGACGCACCCTGTATAATAATGAAGTGATAAAACGTAATGTAAAAATGTATCTAACTGTAACTGATCATGGTCGATTTTTTTGAATCTGATGCCTGTATATGTTGGTCCAATAAGTATTATACATACGTTTTTCCAAGTGAAAGTGATCCCTTTGGGTTTCCGTAGCCTGAAGTACTTCGTCACCGGTTGGTCCATTAGTTTCTCCTTACCGCCGGCCACTTGAATTAATTTCTCTCCACAGCCTACTATAATCATTGCGGGATTGAATAGAATTGCAAATGGGAATAGTTGCAGAAGCAAATCGCATGAGAACGCGGGAAATTGCCTGGATGCCTTCAGATAGACATTATTTTCACTTTTCTTCCTCTCTACCTAGAACGTCTTTTTAAATTTATCTACATGTAAGCTTTAAAATTTTTGTTTAAGAAGAGGGTTGGGACTAGAAAAGGAAGGTAATAACACTGTTCTACATTTTGAAATTTTTTGTCGCCCTCTGATATTTTTTTGGGGTTGTTTGTGTGTATTGTAATATGCTGAATTCAAATATGAGGTGGGTTTTTATCTATCTATCTTTACCTATCCCCCATAAGTTTTTAGAGAAGGAAAGAAGAATATTTCATTTTTGTATCGAAAAAAGTATAATACAATCAATAAATTATTTTGTTGTCTTTTTTTGTCAGCAACAATTTGTCACCAATTTGCTGCTGAAATGTTTCGCCGCATCTGAAACCGCACCTAAATAGTCAGGGAATAATTCCAAATGGAAGTGAAGAAAATGCAGCTTAAGTCACATGTTGCAAACTAACATCTTGTAAGATTGCTACCTAGGAAGTTGCTACATACATTTTTGAAGGCAGTCCACGCCCTATTTTCTTTTCTCGAAAATGTCCTTTCAAAATTTTCATCTTTAAAATCTATCATATAATCATGGACCCTAACAGAATTGTATTCAGAAGCAATATATAGCAATGACTTTTGGTGGAAATTTGGTTAGAAATTCTTGTATTTTCCGAAGAAAACATGGTATAAGGAAGGAAGGCTATAGTAGCAAAAAAAATCAAATAAAACTTACAAAAACAAAACTGAGAAAAGTCTTGCTCTTCTTGAAAATGCTGGTAACGGTTTGTAAAATATTTGCGATTTTATTCACAATTATAAATGAAGTATAAACTCTTAGTATAACTTAAACCTCAGTAAACAATAAATCAGAAATTAAAAAAAAGACTATTATAAATTAAAAGAAAGATAAAGGTGTAAAAAAATCAGAATTTCCAGAACTTTAATATTAAGTACAGATATCAACATTTCGAAGAAATAAAAAAAATATATATCACAAGTAGTTTCAAAGATTTTTTGATGAGGTAGATATTTTTAATGAAATAGGTACTTTTAGGCTAACAAGGGAAACATAAAACTGGACGTTTTCCACGAAACACCGAACTACTACACTTTTCTCGACGCGCGTTTCGCCAACCAAGTTGGCATCTTCAGGAGAAGATTAAAACTGATTAAAACTGACAGTTTTTTGTTTCTACGCCGAAGGTTCCAGTACCCACTTCAAGGGAAACATTTTGTGTCGTTTGAAGGAATATTAGGTTAACATACGGTGACATATTCTGCCTGCAAGGCATCGGTGTATTGATGGTTGCCTATACGAGATTATTACTATCAACGTAATTGAGGCCAACAAGATAACGTCCGAGAAAATACTAGAAGGAGCGAAAGCAGTACAGAGATTCTCGACGATTCAAAAGAAGCTAGAAGATTGTTCCAGAGAATTCGAATGGTGTATATAAGCACGACAGCGAGCTCCAAAGAGTCAGTTTTGAATTGGAACGTAGTCCAGTGAAGATCAAAGTGATATACCGGGCGATATTTAGACCGCGATATTTAGTAGCGATATTTTGAGTGTGATTTTAAGTGGATAGTTGTGTAACTAACGGGTTCAATTAATTGTAATTAAACAATAAACGCTTTGAGCAAGTAAAACGTGTTACAATACGATAAAACACCAAATAAAAAGTGAGAGATTCTGAATTATGAGGACATTAATATTAAAAAAATATACTTACATAGAAAAATATACAAGTTTTGATATTAGTTATATTTGTCACGGTATTTTTCTCTATGAAGTAATTATTATGGCGCCATATTACGTTTTAGAGGGCAAGCTTATGTGTTAAATTTTCTATATTGTAGCAAATATAATTAGGTACTATATTAATATAGCGATGAATGCTACAATAAAAACAAACATGCCTCAAAATAATTATTCTAGTCTGAAATAGGAGAACGCCAAACACATTATTTTATTGTTGTTCATTAATTAGTTAAATTGTTACTTACATTCTAACAATAAACATTCGATATAAACCACGTTTTCTGATTTTGTTTATCCTGTTAAAACCTGAATTTTGAAAATAGACACGCACTTCAATAACATTTTTAGGGTACAGAAGAATGGAGGAATCAAACTTGAATAAATTTTGAAATGAACAAAATTTTGATCCAAGAATTTTTTGAAATTACTGATTTTTGATAGTCGTGTAGTGGATTCAAATTTATCTTCCATTTATTATGTGTTTCCACACTTTCAAAAATCCTTCTTTGAGAAACGTCAAATCTTATTGACAATAAATTTAAATATAAATAATAGTATAATATAATATACAAATGAAATATGGCATAAGAACAATAACATGTCATTAACTTGTAATGACGAAGTTAGTATTCACCTCCGGTATCTACCTCCTTACACCCGAAGGGATATTTTAACATATTTTCTTAATCAGCTTGATGATATAGAATTACAACGGTATTTTCAACAAGATGGTGCTGGAGCATACCCTTCAAAAGAAACTGTAAACGTTTTGAGGGAATTTTTTCAATAGAGAGTGATTAGTTCAAACGTCGTCCATGAATTTCCACGAAGATCATGGAATCCACCAAAAAATTAAGGAAATAATCATCCTCATATGTTCCACAATGTTGTCAATTAGATGAGAAGGAGATGCCAGATTCATTTGGAACAATGTGGTGGACGTACGAGGTGTGTGAAGTAATGAGACTGGCAACGTCGTGCCCGATTTAGCAACACTGCGGAGACGGGACTTGGAAGGGCGGTAGGTTAACATGTAAGGTACCTTTATATGTTAACCTATCGTTACATGTTAACCAGATTGTCGGTTGACGACAAGAATGATCGGGGTAGAGTTAAATTGGAATCACACCACTGTTCATCAAATTTTGACTAACGAATTGGGGATGAGAAAAATCTGCGCAAAAATGGGTCAGCCATTTAAGGAAACGAGTTTTTAGCCAGTAAAAATACTCCTGTGACTCCTCAACCTCCCTATTCGCTCGACTTGAATCTTTATGACTTTTTTCTCTTCCCGAGATTGAAAACTCACCTCAAGGGACGTCGTTTTGGGACCATAGAAACCATTGAAACGGCTTTAACCTACCAGCTGAAGGCTATTCCAGTATATGAGTTCCAGCAGTGCTATGAGGAATGAAAAAACCATCTCCAGCGCTCTGTGGCTTCCCAAGGAAGTTATTTTGAAGGAGACAATACTGAATTGTAATTCTATTCGAATAAAAAAAAAACATTACTTAATTTACATACCTCGTAATCAGCGAATGCTTTAAATTGCTTTTATAAATCCTGTTTTTATGAAATCTTGCCTGTTTTCTCAATTTGTAGAAATAGTAAAAAAAGACTGTACAGTATTTGAACCCTTACTTACTTAGATTGGCATATTTTATTTTTCAAACAACTAGATATTTTCCCAAGCTTTAATATTCTCCCGAAAACTTTCATCGATAAAATGTCTCCCAAAATGGTAATGGAATTATAAATCTCTAACAATCTCTTTTGTTGTTGTATACTGCTTTTGTACTTGGTATTACGTGTAGGTAATACATAATCCATGGCAACGCCATTATCCTTTAACAGGCCCTGGTCTCATTTACTGCGACAAAATATTCATAACCTTGAAAACTTAACTACCCTTGACTACGTTATTAATCTCAGGTCTTATTACCAACTGCCATGTAGAGATTAATCATTAGTTTCACACTTACAATAAATTACTGCTTCCTAACTCAGTTAGATGTATAATGTTATGTACAGGGTGGTTCTTTGGAGTTGGTTTTTTCCAAAATAAAATTGAAATTTTTCGGTTTTCTCAAAAACCGTTCAGGTTAAGTACAGTACTTGATAAAAGTATCCCTAAAATTTATTGTTACAGGGTTACAATTTACACACTTCGCGTGACAAATATTCCAAGGAAACCAAATATCAATTAAGTTGATCAGTTAACCTAATGAAATCGAATGAGTAATGAAAAGCATACCGTGAAATTAAATCTATACAGTATACCAAACGAGGTTTGATATACCCTATACGATGAAACCTTTTTACAGAAGTGATCTGCTGTCACAGAAATAGGCCCTTTATATTGCTTAACATGGGTTAACCTGAAATTTCCTATAAACAGGGTTACAGGCAACGAAGCTTCCCGAAATGCTATCCGATGTTATATATGACGATAACCGTAATATTCGTAAACTAATTTAACTTAACTTATGAAAAGAGGAGCCAATTAGGCATCAAATTCTATACTATTCAAGTTCTATACTTCATCAACAACGTATTCAGCACAATTTAATGAACTTCCTAATGATCTTGGATCGATAACTTAAAGATATTATACTGAAATAGAGGGAGATTTTAGTTTAAAATGTGAAAATGTAACAAATGAAATCAAATAAATGTAAAATATTATATAATTCATAAGCCGATTTTTATGAAATTCCGTACAGTGTGCATACGATAGATGGCTGTTTATCTAACAGAATTTTAACTCATTCGCAATGTTCTCATGTTGAAAAGTGGTCTTATATTTCGATAAAATTTGCAGTTTTTTAATAAAACGAAACGTTTCAACATTATTATCATTCTTCATCTGAATATTTTGTGGACATTCTTACCCTTCGCAGAATTAGTAAAGAGAAAGAAAAACGTCATCAAATCTGGCTATGAATGAGAGAGATAGAAATAGAAGTAATGTCGAAGCTTTTGGTTATGTCAAACTCTTGACAAGTGCCTGTCACAATAATTGTAAATTAAATAATGACTGTCACATAATGTAACAGCTTTGGCAATTAAATAAAGTTATACATTTAAGATAGAATGGAAATACGTATTTTTTTACTTGGCCAACTTTGATAACGTCTTTTTTTTATGGCTCACTATTTTTCATTAGGCACTTTTATTAATAACAAAATGTGTAAGTATTGTAAAGAAGGAACATAATGTTCCAACTTGAATCTACTTACGTACTGAGTGTTGTCAAAATTTAAGCGAAATGTGACGATAGTTATATTTCTTCCAGAAATGATTTTGGTTTCTGTACTCAAAACGGTTGTTTCCAATTTTAAGTTGTATTTTTCATCTGCAATTTGATCCAGTTGGCCTAAAATAAGTAGCTATTTGTAAAAATGCTTTAGACTACGATAGACTGATAATAAATTTAGTATTGGTATTTATTTCTGGAATGCTATTCCTCTTATAAAAATACATGCTATTTTTAAATAAAATATTTTTAAAAATTCTGTTCAAATGCAAACTTTCGTTTTCATTCGTTGAGTTTTCAAAGCCGTTGCTCGAATTATTCAAGTATGTATTATATACCTGTATATTTATACAGGGTGACTCCTAATTCATATATTTAACAGCGTATAGAATTGAACAAAGCAACCAATTTCTCAAATAACATGTTTCGAATAACTCAAAAAGGAAAGATTGCATTATTATTAATTTTGAAAATAGCATTTATTTGATCCTGCCTTAAATCTAAAAGCAAGTTCTAGAACGAAATTCTAAATAGAAAAACGTTTTAGGGGTAACACACGACTCTAGAATTTTCGAAAAAAAATGTTTTTGGGCTTAAAATGTACTTTAGGATCTTAAAAAATCATATGCAATTGGACTTATTTGAATATAAGAACGTTTGAGCGCGCGTCGAGCGAGATGCGTTGAATTTGTTGCTTTTATAGTGCTTTAACTTTTCAAAATAATAAGTGGCCCTATTACCAACAGTGTAAAAGGTCTTTCGGGTCCCTCAGAAGTCCACCAGAGTGCGAAAATACCGTAATAATAGCTTATTAATTATATTCTCCATAAAAGTACATAGCCGTTTTTTTGATAGAATGTATTTTTTATATATAAACAATTTACTGCCGAATTTTTAGGGCGAAAATCGATTTTTTTCCGTTAGTGCACAGTTTATACAAAAATCAATTTAAAAAAAAATCCCTACATACCTCGCTAGCCAATAATATGTAAATTAAGAATATTTTTGGTTTTTTGTTCCAGGTGTAAAACTTTTCGAGAAATTTGTCCGCCCGTGGAGGGCTTTTTTGATAAAGGTGTTTTTAAAGATACGCTGTATCGCCGCCATTTTGTATGAAAATAGCAATATATATATTTTTTATAGTTCAATACATGTTTAATTAACCCTTCAAAAAGAAATCCTATTCCTCTTTTCGTTCTCCCACAATAAATTATAAAAATTGGTCCTTTTTTTGAGCGCTACAGTGGTGTTACCCTTAAGATAAGAAAACACTAGGAATAAAGTAATGATTCACAAAAGAGATAAACATTAGATATGTTTTTGTAATGTGTTTCGATTTTACCTTTATTTTAAAGGCAGGACCGGATAACTTATTTATTTTTGAGTTTATTAAAACATGGTGTATGGAAAAAATGTTTATTTTGAACAGTTCTACGCACTATTACAAAATATAACACAACTTAAGACTCGCCCTGTATATTTGAAAAATAATGTTTTCGAAAAATTAAAATGCACTTTCATTTTCTGACATATTTCTGTGTACTAATCCATACCAAAGCAAATATATACTTTACTTACCCATGACGTAATGGGTAAAACCATGCCTTACACTTCGATAAACTAAAACACAGCCTTTCTCGTCCACCTCTGTGAGATACATAGACGGACTTTTCATCTTTGGATACGACAAACTAAATTGGGCATGAATATTGTCCACACTTTCCAAAAAATCAGTAAAATACCTGCCAGTAGCTTTAATTGTGACGTCATATCTGAAAACAAGTTTAGAATTGTCATCTCTTTGCACTACTTAAATTTTTTAAATATACACTACTCCAAAAAAATTAAGGGAACAAAAAAAACCCTGGTTCAAAAAAATCGCCAAAAAGTATTTTGATAATTATGGAAAGGCTGTATGATTTTCAAATTTAACAAGTAACTAATGCCAAATTGTAAAAAAAGTAGACAAAAAACCTTTTTTTTTTCGTTTTAATAAAGATTATACTCTTGTAAAACTTCGATCAGTCGGTTCGATGGGTACATTTAGAAATATACAGGGATATTGGGGTACATTAAGCTATAAAAAAAACCTGGAAACATTAGTCTGCCCATGAATATTTGTGAATACGCGGTAGGTTTACTAAGTGAATGAAAAAAGTTACATTTTTCTCTTTTCTCTAAATCAATGTTAAGGGTGAGAAAAAAAAATCGTAAAACGGTCTTGTAGGATATTTATTCCAGTATTTGAAACTACCCCATTCTCTGTGCGGTCATTGGTTGCTGAGATATTGATGATCGAAGACAAAAGGATCCTTTTTTCATTAAAAGTCAGATATGTCAGAGACAAATTGACGTAAAGAGAAAATAAACAAAGCAAATTAAAGCTGAATAAACAAGTTATCTGGTCCATGTATTTACTTAATAAAAAAAAATAAAAACCTGTGAAATTACAATTTTTTTTCTCGCCCTATTTCTTAGGATTGCGTGATTAAAAAAAATTTTTTGCCAAAAGATCTCAAAACTAGAAGCTTCAAAAAATTTTTTTTAAATCTAGATACGACAATTTTTCACTGAAATACAGCCTTTTAAAATCACCGAAAAATTTAGGAAATATTTTGTTCACTTAATTTTTTTTAAGTAGTGTATTATATGTTTATATTTTTTTCAGAAAATCCATAATCCATGTGTTTGAAGAACGCTCTACGAGATGAAAATCAATGTTATGGAGTGGCCACCGGGCCTTAATCGACTAGAAAATATACGGGACCATTTAGAAACCACCCTCAGTAAAATCAGAATTCTCAACTTTAGCAGTATGAAATAAATCTTACAAGTAGAATGATTTCAAATATATGACAATACAATAAATACGTTTTTTTGCGTTATGGTCTGCCGAGGAATTACATAACAAAGGATATTGGACAAGGTACTAAAGATAATCGCTTAATATTTCATTCTGTTCACCCCTAGAAGTTTCTCTACCTGCCTGACATTTTTTTTTAACTTATGATATATTTAACCTTTCTTCCAAATTACATACAGAATATGGTTTAATAATAGCTGCGTTTTTTGTTTTATCACGACGTTTTTTATCCATGTTTTCTGTGTAACAAGGAATCAATCAGTTTTTTTTTTTAATATAAATGTGTTACTTTACTTTTGGCCAATAGGTAGTGCATGTACCTTAGGGTGTCCGTTATTTCCCAAGTTAGTTTTTTTACAAAAGCCCCTTAAATTTTTAGTTTATGACCTAAAAAAATATCAGACCCAAATAAGCCCATAATATTCATATTAACCCGTGCCTAAATCACGATTTCCCATTTAAAAAACATCGGATTTTTGCATTTGTTGCATTTTAATGTTTTTCCTCTGAAACGAATACAGCTGCACCAAAAAGCAATGCATGTTTTTAGGAAATTGAACGCTCTACAAAAAAAGGTCTCTTATGTTTTTTTTGAAAAATTCTGCCTTTCAAAAGTTATTCAAGAATAAAGTTGTGTTCATTGTCAAAATTCATCGTTTCTTATTTTTCTTATAACTCATGAATTTTGTTTGCAATAAAATTACGGAGTAACAGCGATTAGCCTCATATTTACGTACTTTTATGTAAATTTTAGTTCTCAAATGGCTGTTTTTTTTATATAATTCTTATATTTAATGCTGAAACAGCGGCTCTTTCGTTTTTCGATCCAAACTTATCAGCTAACGTTAAAAATAAAATGGTGAAAGCATTAAAATTGACTGAATATTCGGATTTCGATTCGTTTAAACGCTATAATATTAATACAGGTGGTGAAATTCAAAATTTAGAAAAATAGGATATTGATTTTTTTCATCAATTCGAATTCGTTGAAATTTTTTGATAGATTTGACATAAGTAAATGTTTTTTAGAAACAAATGCTGACACGTGGACGAGCAATGATGGTTATTTGAATGGTCTGACTATCGTTAATAATCTGCCGGTAATAAACGATGTTGCCGAAAGATCAGTTAAATTAACCCAAGATTATATAAATAATTTAACAACACAAGAAGATCAGAAAAAAATATTTTATTCAAGTTGTAAGTGAATGAATATAGAGCTAAATATCCTAATGTGACTAAAGAATGTTTAACCAAGAAATTGTAAAAATAGTATAAGTACAATAAATCTCTTTATAATATTATTAATAAGATATAATATACGTTATTTTATATCATACTTGTTTAACACTTTTATTAAAACATAACTGTGCTCGTTTAATAATGATATAAATAAGAATTATAGCAGAAATCAGAAAAAAAAAACGATGAATTTGACAATGAACACAACTTTATTCTTGAATAACTTTTGAAAGGCAGAATTTATCGAAAAAACATAAGAGACCTTTTTTGTAGAGCGTTCGATTTCCTACAAAAATATGCATTGCTTTTTTGGTGCAGCTGTATTCGTTTCAGAGGAAAAACATTAAATGCAACAAATGCAAAAATCCCATGTTTTTTGAAATGATGGGTCTGATATTTTTTTTAGGTCATAAACTAAAAAATTTAAGGGGCGTTTGTAAAAAAAACTAACTTGGGAAATAACGAACACCCTAATGTACCTACATCTGGACTATTAACATGCATTTATGCAAAATTCAAAATTTCAAAGGGGGTTTTCTGCTTATTTAAACTATTCAACTTTTTATAATCCAAGGCCTGTACTTACCCATAATGACTGAAGAACCTTACGAAACACTTTCCAAAGAACGTCATAAAGCTGTCATACGACTTCGAAGTAATCTTAGCCAAAGAAGACGCCAAGGATGCCATTATGTGATCTGGATACACTTGATGCGTATTGAACACCGTGTATTTACACTCTGACATCTGAAGGGCTTTTTGCCATATTTCTTCCCCATACTCTTTCTGAAACAAGGATATCCATCAAAGTGTCACGTTCGTGTAAGCTTCTCCCGTTTTTAATTAAAAGGGAATTTCATTTAAGACCGCCAATAACTTGTTTTCGCTGGAAAACATGCACTTATAGGATGTGAAGATTTTTTAAAGTAAAAATATTTTCCTTGGCTGTGTTTTAAGATAAATATGTTGTAAAATGGTAAATACTATGTAGGTAAATAATTTGAATAATATACTAAGTAAAGTAAATTAATTACCTTGTGTTTTATTTGTCTTTATATTTCTAGTTATTAAAAATATATTTTAGGGCTATATTAAACTTGTAGTGCCACTTTTTACTTCAACTATGTGTTCAATTTAATCCATTTAAAATTAATTTAAAAGTGTTTTCTCGACTGGAAAACAATTAATGTAAAAACAATTACAGAACAATTTCCATTCTCGCTTAATATATTTGACGTCTTTGTTTTAACGATATAATATTTGATAAATATTTGATGGATTTGCTTGCCTTTGGTAACTAAATCCTGAAAATATTGTGCTCACTGTTTCATGAAATACAAACATCAGTGCAATATATCATCTGTTCTAAAAGTGGTTAAAAACTCAATCTCCCATCAATATGTTGCTGCCTCAATTAGTTTAGCTCTGAACTGAAAGAGAAGTAAGTAACACGGGTGAGATTATTACAAGGTGTCATTTAAAAATTAGCCATATTGTGGATATCATTATTCACTAAACAAAAAGTGCACAAAAGAAACTAGTATTTTTTCTATTTCCCTAAATTTAAATTATTTAGTTACTGTAAAAGTATTAAACAATCTTAGACATTAATAATTGCATTTCACAGGAATATCTAAAGACATGAATTTTCGTAGTCCTAAGTATTTTTTCTGTATAGGTATTTTTAAGATCTATATTATTCAATTCATAGATTATATATAACTGCCTTTCAAATTCAAATACGAGGTGTGGCTATTAAATAACCGAACTGATGCTGCTACCAGCGCGCTGCGAGCATGTCGCTAGTAGCAGCGCTAGTTTGAACAGAAATGTGTCAGGTGATACTTTCCTCATCCTGAGCTCGCTGTACAAGCCAGTGGGTCGCTCAGTTTGACTGCAGCAGTCTTTTGAATTAGTCTACGCACTAGTGACGCATCGAAAAAATGTTAAGTGTTCTGATGTAGCAACGAGTTAATCTCAAATTTCTTGTTAAACTGGGGAAAACTTTTACAGAAGCTTATGCAATCTTAAAAGAAGTGTACGGGAATGAATGTTTATACCGCACAGTTAGTTTTTGAATGGTTGAAACAGTTTAAACAGGGACATGAAACGACCGAAAACAGTCCGCGCCCCGGACGGCCCTCAACGTCAAAAAATACGTCAACGAAATATTGAATAAATGTTAAATTAATCTGCGAGGATCGTCATCTAAGCATCCGGGGGCTTGCTGAAATAAGAGGAATCGACAAAGAATATGTCCACCAGATTTTGCATGAATCATTCAACATGCACAAAAATGGTGCCAAAACTCCTCACTCCCGAGCAAAAGGAATCAAGAATGAACCTTTGCGCTGACATTTTAAACAACATTGACACTGATCCAAGCTTGTTGGACACGGTGATTACTTGTGATGACAAGATTCGAAAGTGTGGAAGCTGTTAAATCAAAAGCGACGGAGGTTCTGAACCAGCTGACAGAAGCGGACTTCCAGCACTGCTTTCAACAATGGAAAAGTCGTATGGAGCGGTGTAGAGATCGCCAAGGGAAGCACATTGAAGGCGAAAAAGTTGCTACTGTAACTGGTAACGTAACAAGCTGGTGCTACTGTAACAAGCTTTAGCATGTAAAAAAATTAAAATCAAAACTGGTCTGGGATTGCCTAGAAACCCTCCAAGCTCTGGCAAACCATAACAAGGTAACACTTAAATGGGTACCAGGACATAAAGGGGTCGAAGGCAACGAAGAAGCAGATACCCTAGCGAGAAAGGGCTCTGCAACGACACTCATTGGTCCTGAACCAATGTGTGGTATACCAAAGTCCTCAGTGAGGCTCTGGCTGACTCGGTGGAAAAATAAAGAACACCAGTCTTACTGGAACCACATACCAGGACAAACAAACAGTAAATGGATGGTAAAAACACCATCAAAAGTACTGACCGACGAGATTCTGCGATTGCGTAGAAATCAGATAAGGCTTGTCACGGGACTCATAACCGGGCATTGTCACCTTAGGAAACATCTACACAGAATGGGCATATATTTAGATGAACCTATTTGTAGACTGTGTAATGAGGAGGATGAAACATCCCGACACATTATACTAGAGTGCCCAGCACTAACACACTGGAGATACGGTCTTCTGGGAATAGAAAACCCCCAGGAGGCATTTCCAAAAGAAAAATCTTGTGAAAGGGCTACTAAACCTCATAAAGGCAACAAACCTATTCACATGAAATAACGATGTAAACCGGAAATACAATAAGCCTGAAGGCTGCAGTGTTGGAGGCAAAACAAACCTCAAACCAGACACATCGGAAGAAGGAAAAAAAAACTGGTAACGAATAAAAAGTGTTATGACAGCAGTTATATTATGAGATGTTAGATACTTATAGATAGCAAAAATTTGTACCATCTCTGACGCGAGTCCTTTGTTTATGGATTCATTACATTGTGATATGTGCTGCATATAAACGCAACTATAATTGTAGCAATATAAACCAACATGATATCGCTGAACTATTTTATTGCAGTTAACCTAACCTCGAATGGCCTGTTGCACTTATATGTATATAGTTCAAGTTGTTAATGAATCCTGTTAAAGGATACTCACTTGAATGGTAGCTCATAATAATACGCCCGTTTAAATTTGATTAATATTCACTTACCGTTCTGTCAGCTTTTATTAATTGTTTTATTACTTCACTTCGTACACGCTGTGGGTGGTTAATGAGTTTACGGTCACAGTATTATTATTTTGTTTGCTAATTTTTTTTACTACTTCGTTAAACATACAGGGTTACACATATAAACATTTTAATAATGCTTGCCAACCGTTTTATCTCTTTCTATGATTGACTAAAAAGTTCTTAAACTTTTGCACCATTCGATATTTTTTAAAAACATTTTAATGGTGTCATAAGTACACTTAGTACTTTTGATATTCACCAATTCTTTGAAGTTTCGGTTATGTCGAAATTTTCGTGAAAGCGTTTCAAAAATTTTGACTCAAGTAGCAAATAATTTACAAACTGTCCCAATTCCAAGAATCCCAATTTTATAATTAACAGTTACAACAAAATATCCCTCAGTATTGCTTCAGACTTGCACTCAGCGCAACGGATACTTTGGCAAAACTTCAACACGCCTACTGAGACAGTGTCTTTTCAATGGCCTAGGTTTTTCAGTGGTTTTAAGGCATCATCAGAAGGAAGAGAGTCGATTGGAGATGAACCACGCAGAGGAGGGCCCTCATTTTCAAGAACCGCTTAACATATAGATACAGTACGGGATCTTGTGCGTTCAGATCGTCGGTTGACGACAAGAACGATCGAGGAAGAGTTAAATTCGAATTACACCACTGTTCATCAGAATTTGACTCACGAATTGGGGATAAGAAAACAGCCTGGAAGAAAGGGATCAGGAGAAAAGATCTGCGCAAAAATGGTTTTTAAAATATCAAAGGCATGCTGATTTGCTTTTCTGATAGCGGGCCAACGGTTTGTGCCCCAGGCCAAAAACCTTTACAGGGGTTCTTGGAAAACGCAAAAAAGGGCCTGGAACATCAAGAACAACTGGATATTGCATCACGACAATACGTCTTGTCACACAGCCATTTCAGTAAACGAGTTTTTAGCAAGTATAAACCTCCTGTGGCTCCTCAGCCTCGTTATTCGCCTCACTTGAGTCCTTCCCGAGATTGAAAAATCACCTCGCGGGACGTCATTTTCGAACCTTAGAAAACATTCAAACGGCTGTAACCGACCAGCTGAAGGATATTCCAGTATATGAGTTCTAGCAATGGTATGATGATTGAAGGAGACAAGACAATATATTAACAAATATTTTCTAGTATTTGAACTCTTACAAGTTTGAAAGCTGTCATTTCACAGTTAATAATGTGTAATAAAGTAACACTTTTATTAATTTAACCCTAGAACGCTAAGCTCCGTAAATTCTACGACGGCGATATTTATTTTCGGCCACCGTCGGTCATACGCCTTAGGTATCGAGCTCTGCGTCTAGGTATTCTCTTTGGCATTGTTGGTGTTTATCCCAAGCGTGTTGGTCGATTTTTAAGTGTAACGTATGAGCAGCTATAAGACGAGCGTCGTAAATTTTACGAAAGGTTAGTCTTAACGTAACTTTTGTCCATATTGCACCATACCAAAAACAACTGTTTTTTTTAGATTAGTCCTTTAGAGATTGAACTTGTTGGACTTGCAAGTTACTATTAAAGGATATGTCTGAACAACAAGACAAAAACAGGCCTATGACGCAAGCCGAACTTGAGGAAATTGCAAAAAACTTGTTTATTGAATCGGATGATGACAGCGTCCAGGAGAGTGGTAGTGAAACTGAGGATGCCGTGGAGTTTGAACATTTTGAGGACAGCGGAAGTGAATATGAACCTTCAGAGGAGATAGCGAAGATGAATATAGTCCTCCCAGGGCAAAAGGTTTCGGTTTCCCGAAAGGCATACATGATAGAGTTGTATAAGCTGTTAGTGACGCCATGGCTACAAGAACGAGTCAAAGTACCCACTTTGCAGCGCTCACTCCGTGAAAGTATTAGTCAGCTTCTAAAAGAGACAGTAACAGAAGACAGAGAGATAGTTATGGAAGAGAAAATAATATGCCTAATATGTCCAAGAGAACCACTTGTGCGAGTTGCGCATCAAAAAAGAGACGAATCACTACTCACTTTTGCTCAAAATGTAATCAACCATTTTCTAATGAACACCGTGGGGAAATTTGTAAATCATGTATTTAAATGATGTTTTAAAGTCTTTATGTTCAATAGATAATGCATCTGTTGGTTGAAGTTTATTTTGGTGTGAAAAAAATATATTCGTAAAATTTACGAATGCTTAGTCTTAAGTAGTTGTAGAAATATGCTTAGCTATCTAGGGTTAAGCGCTACGTCCTCGGCATTGTGGCCGTCTTTGAGTTAGTTTTTTTAATAACATTATTAACACAGTATAATAGATAATAGTATTATTGTCCAAATACTGCAATAATTGCAAATAGAGCCATTCGGTAGGTGTGTATGCAGAATTAATAGAGGTAATGATGACGATATTTCATCTATGTATATATGTATGTGTGTGTGCTTTCGTTCCAACTACTCTCGAAATGAAAATTAATCGCTAAATGGAATGAAATTGACTATAAATACGTATTTTACTGTCGCTTGCATTGTATTGGACCACGTTAAGCTAATTTACGACAAACTTTCGGTTTCCGGTTTTACGAGCTTTCGATGCCAAAATAAATAAAGGAAATAAAAATACACACTCCCAAATGAAAAACCTGAATTGCTGTTTAACTAAGCGATCCGCTGAAACGAACCTGATGAATATAAACAAATATTTGCAACAAGCATAATCCACTTTGAATGTATCTGAGAAATAAACACTCAGTGTGACTTAATTTAGGGAATGCTTATCTTTTTTGAATAAATTTTTGAATGGCTGCCGTAAAAATTATTTGTCACGTCATTTAGGTTAACAATTACTTCATACAATATACCTATTTTTTCATATTTTGTATAATATTCCTTATTTGCTTAACTTTAAGCACTAAACATTTTTTATAAGAATCGCTAACAAAATTTTGTTCTGAATATCACAATTTAATTTCCCTAGTTATGTAATATTTAATAATATTTTGATACAGGTGAATTTCTAACCGAACAAATATCAACGACCATTTTCGAAAAGTTTTAAAACTAATTCCCGTGATAAGACCGTACAAGGATTTAAAAAAAAAAATATTTCAGTATTTAGTAAAGAATTATTTCAATGTACCTAATGTTGTATAATATCATTTGCTAGTTGGTTTTGGTACTAATTTAGTATTTTAGGTGGTACAGTTTTCTAAATTAGATAATAGGTATTAGTTTTTTTAATTACCATATAAATTGCTAGTTGGTGTTTGGTGTTTATTTTTTTTTTTTTGGATTAACCATCAAGTAAATCAACACGTTTTTCTCTTCCCGAGATTGAAAAATCACTTTAAGGAACATAATTTTGGGACCATACAAAACATTCAAACGGCTGTAACCGACCAGCTGAAGGCTGTTCCAGTATATAAGTTGCAGCACTGCTATGAGGAATGGAAGAACTGTCTCCAGCGCTGTGTGGCTTCCCAAGGAAGTTATTTTGAAAGAGACAATACTAAATTGTAATTCTATTCGAATAAAAAAAAAATAAAAAAAACAGTCTCATTACTTAATTTACACACCTCGTATGTTATAGATAACTGCTAAAATTACCTGGACAATACCAAAGCTGCTCTAAATACCCGAATACTATTTCTGGCTTACTTAAAATAGCCTATACCCTTGTGTAGGTAAAGCCGTTAAAGTTGTCGTGTACATATGTAAATAACTGCGAAATCGAGGAAGCTTTAAATGGAAGTAAAGCTTACTGATGTTAAACAATCCAAGAAAATTTACAAAACGTTATTTGCAGGGCATATAACAAGTATTTAGGTAATTTTCGTTACATTTGCAAAATAAAACGAATTGGTTTTTATAACTTTGCTGGTATTTATATATCGCTAAAAACATTAGGTTATATTATTCTTAAGACTCTGATATAGTGTTATTAGGGGATATCATATGGTTCAAGATATGGACAGCATATTGATGTGGTATCCCCTAATGTGGTATTTACTCTTTATAAGTGAAGATTAGGTGAATTAATATAATTTAAAAAAATATGCACAATGGTCTATTAACGTAAAGAATACATATTATAAATACATCACAATATTGCTCGTTTGGATTATTACGTTTTATAATTTTTATCTTTTACGTAAAATGTTTGACAAATATATATTTTTTTATTTGATTAATATTTTTTATGTTTGGGTTAAATAGTTTTACTTTAAAGCTTTGGATATTATTTTCAAATAATATATTTTTTTTTTTGGAAAAAAACGTTCCTCGTTCTCGCCCTCCTTTTACTGTCCTTGTCCCTTCCTAATCTCCTTTTGTCCTCCATTTGTCTTCACTTTGTCCTCCTGTAATCTTCCCTTTGTCCTCATTGATCTCCTTTTGTCCTACTTAACCTTCTTGCCCTTTTAATCCTCCTTTTTTTATCCTCCTTACCCTCCTTGTCTTTGTTGTCCGCTTTAACTTCATTACCGTCCTTGCTCTTATTTCGTCCACGAAATCCTCGTCCTCACTGCTCTTCTTAATTTCCATCTGTCCTCCTTTCTCTTATTAACTTGTCCTGTAGGACCAAGTCACCTTCTTGTCATTCAATACTTCATCCTCCTTCTACTTTCATTTCTTTCTGTCATAATTGTCCTCTTAAACCTATTTACCCTCCTTATTCTCGTTGATAAACTTGTCCCCATTGACCTCCATTAATTTTTCCTTCTTCCCCTCCTTAACTACTTGACCTTCTTGCCCCATTGGACAACATCACCCTCTGTTCATTCATCATCCCTGAAGTTCTTGGTGTGAACCAAACTGCCCTTTTGACTTGATAATGAGGAAGTAACTAGTCTTATTAATGAAATTTTTGAATTGTTCTACTTCGAAAACCCATAAAACGATACGTCACACGAATATCTTCCCTAGTTCACGTTGAAATGTGCCCTCCCTTGATTGACACCATCACGAGATGATTAAAACTTAACGGTCATTAAACTAAAGGTATCAATCTCCGATGATGGAAACATGGTTGACGAACCTTCGTCGACTATAGTGTAGTGATAAAGACAATACATCTTAACACGATTAAAGTTTTAAAATTAATAAAAACAAATTAATTAGAAGTATTGAAACAGAATACTATTGGTACCGAATTAAATAATGTATTTGAATTTTTTTGTTAAACTGTCCATCGTGATTTGGTCATTTTTTTAAACGTGACAATTTGTGGATGGTAAAGAGAATCAGTTTGATTCAGTTTGGATCAAGTATGATGACAATAGATATGTATTTATGGAACTTGAAAACTTAAAATTTGAAGGGTGGAAAACTGTTTCCTGTGATTTCTTCCACAAGGCAAATAAATAAACTGTACCGTAGCTAATCGTGTTTATAATTCCATTATTCTTTAAATGTGTATTTGCTTTATAAATGAATTACAAAATTTAAGAAAAATGAGGCGATATTAGTTGGATAAATCTGTATCAATAATTGAGCGTATTAAATCAACGCCATCATATTTAAACTCTTAAAATATGTAAACAAGATAAATTTCAATCAGTTACCTGCACGAAGTGTTGAACACTCTCCAGTAACATTCCGTACATGTTGAACAGATCAGTTATTATTTTTCACCTTGCAAAATGTTTTTAAAGGACTTGAGGAAAATAACGTCCCATTGTTTAATATTTATATGAAGGGTTGCCGTCGCGTTTTTTCCCCCACTACATATCAAGAGGCACTAGCACAACTGGACACAAATATTTCGAGGAGCGTATTCGTCTCACCGTGCAACCGGCTGTCGCCTCATTGAAACTCGGGGAAATTTGAGAAAAGCGTCGGGCTGGTTACGAATAGATTCGACGCGAGTGGCACGCTAGGAGCCTGCCCGCAAACAGGTGGTCTTTCGTAAGTTCGTCTAGTTATCGTCTAATTATACAGTGCGGTACGTATAGAAGGTGATTGGCGAGTCGCGTTTAAAAAAATACACGTCTGGGCCCCTATTTTCAAACTCATGCGAGTCAAAACCGTGTGCGAAATTTACTGAATGTCGCACGAAATAGTCCAGTCTGTGAGCTGGGAGACCACTGGTCCACAGTTTGGTGCAGCCACTCGAATTCAAAAATTTTGCATCATTTCTATGAAGGTCTAAGGTCATTCGTGACTATCAACCAACTTGGCAAACCCCCTCAGACCACCCCTATACTATAAAACACACCCCATTGTCACCCTCATTTTTAGAGTGGTATTTAATTTTTGAATAAATGACAATTAAGCATCGAAAGAGGGTTCTGGGAGGTTTTTTTGGGGTCGCTGATCATGAATCCGATGTCATTTTCCCGGAAAATTAATGCCACGGTCGGAAAACCTGGAAAACTGGATCACTTTTGCGGAAATTTAATGATTGTTCACGCGATTTGCGTTTTTTACGTCATAAAGATACCCAGCAGCGTATAATGATAACGAATAACGAAAAATCATGTAAATTTTCTGGAAAACTATGAAAATTTTCCGGAAAAGCTGGAGAGGCAAATTTTCAATTTTATGAAAATGATCGTGTGATCAGTCGCTATAGGGGTTTCTTGGAGCGCTCATCATGAATCCGATGTCACTTTCCCGGAAAATTCATGCCACGGCCAATAACTGAACTAAACAACTCAAGTCAGCAACTCAACCAATTTAGATACACCTTATTCAACAAAAAAACATCAACGCAATTAAAATCGAAGAAGAAGGGTTCAGTCAGTCTTGGTACATTACCTCCAACTGTAAATGCATTTAGACAACATCTGAAACGGGTTTACTACCAAGTCCAAACATGGATTGAATTTTTCCAAGGTGTATCTCCAGCATTGAATCCAACAGATTGGGGCTGGAAGATTGTTTCAAGCAAACTTGTTCCCGTGAGAATGACTGATTTACCAGCGCCAGAGAAAGTTTTGAACGTCATTGTATGTTCCTGTAAATCTGGATGTGGAAATGCTTGTGGATGTCGTAAGAATGCACTGTATTGCACGACAAGTTGTTCATTATGCAAAGGGTCCATTTGTTCCAATATTGAGTCAAGGGATTCTCTTGTCAATGACGAGAACAAAAGTATTATTAATGCTGTAGATGTAGATGACGACGAAGTCGCTGCCAGAATTGAACCTACTAATCCAATACTTGAAAATGATACAGATGATGAAAATTATTAAATTGTAAATAAATTCACTTATTTATAAGATTTATTTTAAACGAAATATATTTTAAACAAAACATTTTGCAATATAGTACCTTGAATTAAACATATACAAATTTTTATAAATAAAAGAAAATCTTAAACTTTTTTTGAAATACCGTCATTTTATCATTAATTAAATGTTGTAGCAAAATTTAATACTAAGTACACCCCTGGCCCTTGTATTGTTTTCCCGCGCTTACCTAAAGACACCAGCGGATGACTAATACACTCAACATCCACATTCCGAACTTTTACGTTCCGCAGACTTCCACATTTCCGAACTCTTGTCACCTCGGGAATACCGAACTGCTGGCGCATGCGCAAAGGGTTTTTCTGGGTAATTCTAGTACTTTTCTTTGTTTTTCGAGGTTTTTATGCAAATGTAATACATACATACATGTGTACATGTTAATAAAAGAACTTTTTTCTAAACAAAAAAATGTCAGCTGCAAAGAAGAGTGATGCAGGTAATTATTTTGTAATTCAAAGTAAAGGTTTGTTTTATTGAACATTTTGTTGACGTAACCTATAATAATTTTAAACTGAAATGAAAAATTATGAGAAAATATGTATTTTTAAGAAAACCGTGATACAAAACAAACATTATTGTACTGTTTATTTGCAGAGAAAAGAGACTGCTAAGAGGTTAACCTTGGAGCAAAAGCTGGATCTGATAAATCACGCAAAAAATGGTGTTAAAAATGTTGATCTATGTAAGATGTACAATATTTGTAAATCGTCAGTGGCAGAAATTCTTGGAAAAAAATAAATTTACTTTGAAAAAACTGAAAAAAAGACGAAAATTGAGTGGACGGATTGACACAATAAAGTGCACCGGTACTTATGATATGCCATTTGAAAGAAGTGTTTTTCACTGGTTTGTACAAAGAAGAACTCTTGTCTCAGGTGTGCTGCTGAGGGAAGGCGATTTCCTCTTTGCTGAGTTCTGTGACAATCGAAATGTTTGAATACAATCGCATTACGTATTGTGTTTACATTTTTGTTCTCATTTCAAATTTCGCGGTTTTTTGTCGTCAACCAATCAGCGACAAGTTCGGTTATGTGGAAGTACAAGTTCGAAAATATCGTGAGAAAAAAGTTCGGAAATATCGTGAGTTCGGAAATTTGGAGTTCGAATATGTGGATGTTGAGTGTAGATGTTTTACCGCCAGACAGCAACAGAAGCTAACGCTTACCGCGTAAATTAGAGTAGTAGGGAATTAGCATTCGTAGAGTCTGTGTGTGCACTCCTAACCCCTTTCGGATACGCACTGTTGTGTACGGTCGTGTTCCACTGTTTTCATAGTCCTAAGTAAATTTCAATAGGTTATTTATTCGGTTTTGTTTTGTAACTTCACCCACCCTGAAGGAAATAAAAAGAGTCTCGCCCAGTGGAATTAATATTTTTACTAACCACCCTACAATGTTGATTTCAGCAATTTATGATATAACGTTCTCAATCAGCGTCCCAAAAAAAAACCTATAGCGACTTATCACACAATTATTTCGATAAAATTGAAAAATTGTCTTTCCAGGGTTTCCGCAAAATTTTCAGTTTTCCAAAAAATTCACATGGTTTTTCGTTATGCGTTATCATTATACGCTGCTGGATATCTTTATGATGTTAAAAAACGAAAATGGCGTGAACAATGATTAAATTTCCCTAAATTTTCCAGTTTTCCCAACCGTGGCATGATTTTTCGTGGAAAATGACATCGGATTCATGATCAGCGACCAAAAAAAAAACCCTAGCACCCACCGTCGATGCTTAATTGACATTTTTTAAAAATTAAATACCACTCTAAGAATGAGGGCGAGAATGGGGTGTGTTTTATAGTATAGGGGTGGTTTGAGAGGGTTTGCCAAGTTGGTTGATAGTCACGAATGACCTTAGAGGTTCATAGAACATGATCAAAAAAAAATTTTTTGAATTCGAGTAGCTACATCCTATCGAGTAGCTACATCGAGTAGCTACATGCATAAAAGAAGGCTACATCAAACTATTTAGTTGGCTTAATTCCCCGGCTCACAGACTGGATTAAAATGAGCAAAACCGTATTTTCAATTTAGATTATCGAATGTATCGAAGTATCGATTCGATAATTTAGATTATCGAATGAATTTGTTTTCGTATGCGCTTAATTTCGCCCGATTTATATCGCATGGTCCGAACCAACCGAAAACGAATAAAAGTGTGCGAAATTTGACGTTTGTTTAGTGTATTACATTATGTATAGATTATATAGTAAGATACATTATTATTGACAGATAATGGCTGTCTGCTATAGAAGACTAGAGCAAGCCGAAATCTTGGCTAACAGGCCAGCGCGACATCGACTGATTTGGAGTGATTGAGGAATTGAGTGACAATAAATTTCAAAAAAAATTATATGCTGAACAAACCGACAAATTTAGGGTGTGGTTAGTAGACCTAAGTAGAAGGCTATAATTACAAAGAATCTTCAGGAAAAACTTTTTTTTCCAAAACTGGCTGCCTCCGGGCAGATCTTGGAAACGGCTTGCAAAATATTTGCGGTATATTTTTTTTTTTTCATAATCACCGCGTAAGTCTTTTATACTTGTGATTTTGTCGATATTTGGAAATCTGTAAAAGTTATGGTAATTTGATTTTTTTTTCATTCCAACATTTCGTATGAGATTTTACAATGGTTGTATCTAAGCAAAATAAGAATTTTGCAAAAATCACAAGTATGAAGTCTTTGTATTTACTCAGTGATTACGAAAAAAAAAAATATTTCGCAAATATTTTGCAAGCCGTTTCAAAAAATCTGCCCGGAGGCAGCCATTTTTGAAAATAAAATTTCGAAAACAAAGTTTTCCCTGAATTTTTTTGCCTTAGGTGTAGCCTACCACGTGTAGTAACCACGCCCAAAAATATGATGTGGGTCCCATGCCTCCTTAAGGAAATACGAGCATGTCAAATTCTACGCGCCGCCACTGCCTTCTTGTAGGCAGTGGCGGCCCTGTTACTCTTGTAACAAGGTTAGGCGTAACAAGAAAAGTAACATACGCTTTTTTGTCCTCGACATTATTACGTCAGTTTTTTGTTCTTATATCTAACCAAAAAAAATAAATAAATAAATAAATACACCAAACCAGTCAGTCAAAGCACGCCATAACAACATATGTATGTACTCGGGAGGCTCTGGAGTCTGGAGCCTCTGGAGTGTAACAGAATTTTGACACTTGCACATATATTTAGATGTTTTGTCCTTGCACATGACAGATGACAGCAAACTGCATTTCAGGCATGTTGTCACATCATGCCATACGAATCGAAGAAGTTTCATTTCGTTTACATTCGAAAATACCAAATTGTAATACCAGCCGGAAAAACATACGAATACGAATTTAGTACGCGGATTTATTCGCATGGGTTTGAAAATAGAGGCCCTGGTCGGAATCTATTTTAAAAATTTGATAGGGGCGTGTTGTCCATGGAAGTTAGGCAGCATAAAACATCTAAATAGAAGAAGGGCAATCTCCTTAGATAAGGAGGGAAACACGCATCGGGGCCGCCATATCACGGGCGGACCAGTTGTTCTAATGCGCATGCGCGACTCTAGATCGAAAATTACGTGAGCAAGGTGCATTGGTATCGCCAACTTCATTTTCAATTCAATTTTTCATACAGCAAACTAGTCGTTTGCTGCAGTAAAAAATTGCTCTTTGTATGGGACAATATCCACTTTTATTGCATTTTATCATTCCACGTGGGATAAATCAAAAACAATCTTGCTTACAAGAAAATCTATATTATTTCTACAATATAAACATTTAAAACAATACTGTATCAAAACATGTTGACATAGTAAACAGAAATTATTTGAAAAAAATGGAAAAAAACCAGTGACAACTCAAATGCGACATAAAATGTTACTTGACTAGAAAATTTTTACAAAGAGTTAGATTGTCTTTAACTTGGACATACCTGCTGGACATCGTGAACATACCTCTAAGTGATGAAGTCAGAAAGCTTGTTGTTGCTATATGGACAGAATATACTGGGACAGAACACTTCATTAAAAATTCGAACGTTCCAAACATTATAACTCGTTACGATAAAATACCGTTCCAAACAGAAGTAAATCGAGACCGTCGTTCCATTTGGTCAAAGTTTTCTGGTATTTACAAGCTGACCCGGCAAACGTTGTTCTGCCATATTGAAAATATGGGTTCTATAGGTACAGTCAGATTGCCAAATAAAAAGATTCCACAAAAATTTTTTTTCACAAAATAGCAAAAAAAAATTCTGGAATAGAAAAACCCATTTATATTCTCAACTGAAAAAGCGAGTATGAATGTACAAAAAATCATACTTACAAGGTAATACCTATCCTCATTTTGTTATTACGTACCTCAAAATTATACATTAGAATATCAAAACAAAATACGATCGAGCCGTTTGTGGCGGAGGAGTGCGCCACAAACGAACCGTGATCACGAGATTGTATGTTAAACATAAGAGATAGGTCCAGAGAAGATGTGCCAAAGGATTCTATTCTTACATAAATACGACGAGCAATTGCTAACATTAAGCCTTATGCTTATGCTTACTAATTTAAAGAATGTCAGAATAAGATGATTATATTTAGTAATACTAAATAGTAAAATTTGACCGTGTTATTAGTTATCCACTCTACTACTATATAAGTTTTTGATATTTGCCAATCATTTCTTGTAATCAGAATTCTTCTTTACGAGGTACGCCTTGTGCCGGGTAGACTAAATTGCAATCTTATGAGACTCAGGGTGAACTGCATTATAAAACGATTTCTCAAGCGAAACATTATAAACTTGTACAGTATATAGAAAATGAAAGCTACGTTTTAATTCACAAAAGAAATGAAGTTTAAGTACGAAAAACTATTGGAATGGAACATGTCAGAGTTTGATTCCTTGTCTAAAAGAATACTCAAGAGCAGTTAGAACCTTATCGTTCTGACCAATAGACCGGCGGCACAGTTTTTCACTAGAAATCGAGATCCAACTAAATCGAAATACGTCCCCGTGCATGGGCATACGCCAACCCATTTTACACATTCATACAGCAAACAGTCGTTGCTGCATAAAAAATTGATATGTAACGAATGTCCCATTTTATGATTTTATCATTCAAGGTGGGATAAATAAGAACAATTTGCTTGAAATTATTTATTTCACAATTAGGAACGATTTAAAACAATACTGTATCAAAACATATTGACATAGTAAACAGAAATTATTTGAAAACAGAAAAAAAAACTCAAAGGACATTAAAATAAGAAAATGTTCACAAAGAGGTTAGGTTCGTATTGAACTTGGACATACCTGCTGGACTGAACACTCTTAAAAAGCTTGTTGTTGCATGGCTCTATACAGTGAAGAACACTCCTAAAAACACATAATATTTCATTACCATTTTAAAGTTCAAACGCTAAGAAACTTCTATTTTATAATATGTACACATGCTCATTTACAAGACTAGAAAGAACTTTGCTAAACCTAACAATTAATTAAATTACACGTATCTTTTTATTCTTTTCATACACATCTTATTATGTCCTTTAATACTAATCGTTTATAGGTTAGATAAGTAATTTAATTGGACAATGGTCCAATACCCAACAGTCCACTGTTTGCCCTGATAAACAAAGACAGATGTTACGGTTCAGTGAACCGCGACGCAAGTGTGCAGGTTACAATTTAGTTTTAATGTTCTCTTGCGCGTCTAAATGCGCGTCGAGAAAAACATAGTAGTTCGGTGTTATTATGGTGTTAAAATTTGGTTTCTAGTGCCCCTAAAGGCCAATATTGGGGGGAAATTGTCCCAAAAATGATTCAATTTATGAAATTTTTCTCTTTCCAGTAGATACATCGCATCTGTATTTTCGCAGCCGAACCTAAGATGCACCCACAAGGAGGTTGTCAAAAGGATTTACATTCCATTTTCTTGTTTTTTTTTTTGTTGCGTTCAAATATGTCAAAAATAATGTCTGAATAAAATATTGGAAAACTGTAGATTGAGACTGACAGGTTCTGTGAACTGCCTTAATATTTAATGGCATTTCATATCCAGTAGTTTAAATACTACCTACTTACAACACATTACCAACACATACCAGATTTGCAAAGGATCAGACCAGTACATACGACTATAAAATTTAATTAATGAAGACTTAATATTTAAGAGTCATATTAGAACAATGCAAAACGTTAAACAATTGAACTTGAATACCCTATATCTCATAAACTAACCTTCCAAGAGAAATATAGGGTAAAATACACAAATTTTTAATAGTAGATAAAATAAAACTTCTAACAGAGTGTTCAGCGCTTGTAGAACTGAAGTGAAATCAGCTCCTATATTTTTGTTGGGTGGGTGTATTAAAAGAATTTACAGGTATATGTAAACGTTCTGTAATTATAACAAACTTACTAAGAGGGAGTTTATTTAAGGTTTAGTTTTATTCAGTTTACACAGTGGTCACCGGAATTGGCCGTTTTAATATTTTATAATTCACTTGAAACCAGAAAATTATTATCGTAGGGGGAGATCGGGGTGAGATAGTGATTCCAAAGAAAGATGTTCGTAATACATGATATATATGTACGTATTCGTAATAATTATTCCAGTCAGAGGAATCACAGGCGATAGATAAGTTAATTTTCTTTAAGTTTTCCACGGATTGTCATTTGTATTATGGTGGAACAGCTATAGCAGTTTTGTGTATGATTATTGCCTTAATGGTGGCACTTCACTTGGCGTAGCGTATTTGTGTTTGAGTATCGCTGTATTTGTCCAAATATTTGATGTATTCGCAAATATTCGAAACATGCCATCCACACATATATCAAAATACTCAAATAGGCCAAATATGTTTGAATATTTAGAACCAGTGAATACAGTGACGGATGTGTTGACAGCGACAACAGCTTATTACCTGAATGCTTCTTATTACCAGTACATGTTAAATCTACATAGTAGTACAAAGTTACTAAAAGACCATGACAAACACGGGCTAGTGGAACCAAGTGTGGACGGCTACCGCAAATACTCGCCTTATTTGACTTCTTTGATGTGCGATTGAAAACCCGACAAGTGGACGGAAACGTATATTTGCTGTTAGCGCGATTCGCGTTATTTGTACAAATAAAGCAAATATAGCGAATAGCTCTCTACACATCGCCGTTTTTGGGCAAATACAACAAATATACGAATACGCTACGCCAAGTGAAGTGCCACCATAAGGCTTAAAGTTTTAAAGCCTTATACGAGTCAATGAGACTCAACATTATTTAATGATATTTACAATTTTTTATGTTCTAAAAACTAGGTCAATTTGGTGAATTTGGAACACTGATCCGTATACAGAGCAGTTATTTGGGCACTTTTTATAGCTGCCATCTGTAAAATTCATTTGCAACTAAATCAAGTAAATCATAGAATCCACTCGGTTATTTATCTGTTCATTTGTATTCACTCTAACCGTGAATAGATGTCGCCACGAATTTACAAGAATATGTATGCTATTTTTAATTGAAAAAAAAATGTAACTACTGATGGGCATAATCGGATGTTTTATATGATAATTAGATTATGTGTGATTTCAATAATCGGATTACAATTAGAATTAAATATCATTCGTTAACCATCAGAACATACCCAGAACATGCCACTGAAATCGGTTTCCCCACCCCCCCCCCGGAGTAAGGGGGCCGAATTGCATTTGATCTGTGCATGTGATCCATATGATCCATGTGATCTGTGCCATCCCATCTGTGGATTCAACAGACCATATCAAGGAATGTAAGATGTTTGTCTTTTTTGGAAGAAAACGCGACAATGCCGAGATTTTTTATTTTTCTTTTAAGATATACTTACTATCGGGCCTATGAAACTCCCTATGTTCGCAATGTATTTTCCGTGGCTGGTTAAATTCGCTAAAAAGTGGGGAGGAACTAAATCCTCGAGATGGCCCTGCAAGACTTATAGTTCACTCGTCCGCTCTCACCGCTTTGTTGTAAACGGATATTTCATAGGCCTGATAGGCCTGCTTACTATGTATATGTACATAATTACTCCCCCTGATAGAAACAGATGGATCATATGGAATTAACTTTAAAATATGAAAAGCAAGCTTCTTGTATTTGCAAATGAATGATTCTAATAATTCGAATTATCAACATTCATAAACGGATGTTTCCGATTAGTTCAATAATCGGAATATCAATCATTTTTAATTCAACTTATCCCATCACTAAATGTAACCTTAAAGGTTATTTTGCCGATTGTTCATAGATAAAAATGTTTATTCGGCATACGTAAATGAGATAAAGACAAACAGAAGATATTCAATTGCACAACGCAAACCTCAGTTACACAGGTGTTACTACAAATACACACACGCAATGCAGTTTGCTGGAAAAGTCGTATTAATTACCGGTGCCAGTTCCGGTATCGGCGCAGCAACGGCCAAATGTTTTGCCGGACTTGGGGCCACTCTAGCTTTGGCCGGAAGGAATTTGGAGAACCTGAAAAAAAGTGGCCTCTGATTGCTCAACGAAAACGATTCCATTGCTGTTGACGGGTGAGCTAACAAGCGAGAGAGATACTAAGGCTATTCTCGATAAAACCATAGAACATTTTGGAAAACTAGATATTCTCGTGAATAACGCCGGAATATTGGAAACGGGTTCCATAGAGGCTACCAATCTAGAACAGTACGATAGGGTAATGAACACAAACGTAAGGGCGATCTATCAATTAACGACATTAGCAGTACCACATTTAATAAAAACCAAAGGAAACATTGTGAACGTCAGTAGCGTGAATGGTATAAGGGCTTTTCCTGGAGTGCTAGCGTACTGTGTGTCTAAAGCAGCAGTCGATCAGTTTACGAGATGTACGGGCGTTAGATTTGGCACCAAAGCAAGTGCGAGTCAACAGCGTTAATCCTGGAGTAACCGTTACGAACCTGCATCAAAGAGGAGGGATGAATGAAGAAAATTATAAGGCATTTATTAAAAGATCACAGGAGACCCATGCTCTGGGTAGGCCGGGACAGCCAGAGGAAGTTGCGAAAACTATAGTTTTCTTGGCCAGTGACGATGCCAGCTTTATTACAGGAGCTTCCGTACCAGTTGATGGAGGACGGCACGCAATGTGTCCTCGTTAAAATTCATTTTTTTGTTAATTTTGTCTCGGGTCATGGATATTTTAATGGAGGCAACAATAAAGTTGTCATTTTTTGTCTTTATCTTGTTTATTATTTTTATATGAATATATGTACTGCTAAGCTATTTTTTTTTTTATTTCACTGCACTTAAAAAATGGTTAGTTTAAATGCAAGCTAAATATTTGCATAGATATCAACGTAATCACTATGTTAATGTGAATTTTATTCCGTATTTCTGTTCTAGTCACATAATAAAAACTACAATTTTATTTTTAACTATCACCTGGTTATTCCCTTGTTTCTGACAGTAAATGTATTAAGGTGGGTATGTTTAATATTTTGGAAGATTTGCCATGAATATTGCAACATTTCTCTATTAAATAATGTTTGAAGTCATGTTTGCACAAATGTAAATTAAACAAAAAAAAATGAAATATGGACAGTTTTTCCTAAAAATCAGTGCTCCTGTAAGAATACAATTCTTACCCCTGAAATTTTGGATTTCTACTTAAATTATTTTGATATCCTCTCATTTAAAATGACAAACTAAAATTATACAAAAATATATAGGGTGTACCAATCATAAATCAAAAGTTCCTATTTATTTTTTAGATCTAGTTGGCCATGGAAAAATTTGAAGATGCTGGACGACTCCAAATTTCATGATATTTGCAAACCGAAACAGCATGTATTTCTTTCCATTCAAAAATTATTGAATGTACTCTATCTTCATAGACACTCTGTATTGTCAATCATGATCAGACAGAGAACACTACTTTAAAGTTTATTAAATCCATGATAAACACAAATATAATCTGAGTTATTTCATAATTATGTATAAGAACTACTGAAGTTGTCCTTTCAATAAATTTTCTATGACTCAATACCTAATTCCTCATCGGTCCACTTTGAGGCGTCCGGATATTCAAATTCGCCCTGAAACATAGGTACATTGCAAATGATCGAACCTATTATCAATCAATTCTGTATACCAAAATGTGTCCGGGCTCTGTCCATAAGTGCCACAGAACCCACCACCAAGCGAAGCCTTGCACCAACTCTGCTAGTAATTGTATTCTCTTTGAAGCCGGAGGAGGAGCTACTCGATAACTCCAACTTTAAAAAAACAAATGAATATTAGTCAATTACATAACAAGATCATGATCATACAGCTCCCTTACATATGGCTATTCCTGATAATCTGTGTCACTTGCGTATTGTTAACTTTTAATTTCTGTAATGCTCTCAGAGCAGGAAGGCCCCTCGAGACTATCATAATGTTCTAAATAAAAGCCTTATTCACCAATTTAATCGACCCCTAACCTATAAATAAAAATTGGTATATTGGTAATGCCAACATACGAACATGCAAACCCAAAAACAACTACGAAACTAACTCATGGTGTTTTCAATTCGTGTTTACTAAAGGTCTAGGCGTCAGAATTTAAGATGCCAGCGCCTGCGCGGAAAAAAATGCGAACTTACGATTGGGACATTAGCAGTTTGTTTTTACACTGCTGTTAATGTGTTTTATATTCAAGTTGCCGCTTTAATTTATTATTTATGTGTAGTATTTGATTATTTACTGCCTAAAAACACTTATTGTGATCAAGGTTTACTGTTTACAAGTTGCTGGCATAATTGTAGTGATTTTCTTTTGAATTTTAGACTGATAGAAGATACCTATGGAAGATACATTTTTAGGTTGGAACGGTTTATTTTGAAAAGTTTTAATAAATACTTCAAGGTATACACGTGTTTTTTTTACAAAATTGTTTAATATTCTAATTGAAAACAGTTTTAAGTAGAATGGCAGACATTAGATTGTGTATCTTGAAATATATGGAATATTTAGATGGCACTGTAAATTCAAAGTGTGTTTATGAGGATGAACATGTTCTGAATGCAGGTAATTCATGACTTCATGTATTTGAAAGGACTGCAGTGTTTTTCAGTATATTTCGATTTGTAAAATGCTTAGTTGAACCGAAAAATAATAAAGATAAATATATGTATAATAACCTTAAAAATACTAAAACTTACATCGATAAAAGTAATCCTCCTCAGCAAAATGAGGAGAACAGACTCTCATAAATTTACTGACGGGCTTTCCTATCCTCAGTTTTAATATCCGAGCTTGCTCTTGTCTATGCGTTGCTTTGACCAAATTTATTTATAAGGCAAACTTGATGCTTTTCTTGTTCAAGAAATATATGAAAAGTTAATTGGGGATCCCTCTTAATCCAGGACAAACAGCGAGGTACGCAACAATAGTGATTGATTATAATTATAATACTCACAAAATAAATAATATTTTTTAATGAATACAACAGAAATATAAACGGAAAAATTTCAAAACACAATGGCACTCAAATGGAAGTTTGAATAAACGATGTCCCAGTCGTTAGTTTGTTGAGCGACCACCAGGGAGCGCAACGCTTATCTTGTTTTACCTATATGTGAAGTCCTATCCATATCCCTTCTTTGATAAAATATCTGTGGTCCGTGGCTTTGTGGTAAATCTAAATGAGACAGACGACACACGGGGGTGAAACTAGCATTCGCGACCTCGCAACACACTATCAGTGCGATGTTGCCAGATGCCCCTTAAGTCGTAATCATTTCAGCAACACTCTGACGCGATATTTCGCTATGTTAGATATATCCCCTTACATGCATTAAATAAAGTAAAGTAAGTCAAACTAGACATTTTGAATAATAATAATTACAATAATAATAATTTTCAGATTAAATAATTGACTTTGAAGTTGGCATATTTTTTATAATTCCCCAAATCTGGAGAAAAATTATAAATAACGAAATGGCCGCGTGGTATCGGTGGCGGCAATCCCATAGGTCTATTTGCCTAGGTGATCCATATCCAATAGAAACGCGGCATTTTAATTTGAACCTTGATTGTTGTTGTTTTAGGAAGCGTCACTAATCGAAAATTTTAATTCGCATCAAGTTATTTTGTGCATTATTTTGTGATAAAACTATTATTTCTTTTCTAATTGGCATTTAAGGATATAATATAAATTATTCTACTTATTGGTAAGTAAATACTATACTTAAGTTACTTATCTAACCTATAAATGATTAGTATATTACAAGAACATGATAAGATGTGCATGAAAAGAATAAAAAGATACGTGTAATTTAATTAATTGTTAGGTTTAGCAAAGTTCTTTCTAGTTTACTATTAATATGAAATAGTCTTGTAAATGAGCTTGTGCACATTTTAAAAAATAGAAGTTTCTCAGCGTTTGAACTTTAAAATGGTAATGAAATATTATGTGTTTTTAGAGCTTTCTTCACTGTATAAAGCCATGCAACAACAAGCGTTCTACTTCATCAGTAGGAAGTATGTTCACGACGTCCAGCAGGTATGTCCAAGTTAAATACAACCTAATCTCGATGTGAAAACTTTCTTATTTTAATCTCCTTTGACTTTTTTTGTTTTCAAATAATGTTTGTTTACAATGTCAATATGTTTTGATAATGTATTGTTTTAAATGTTTATAATTGTAGAAATAAATAATATTAAGCAAATTGTTTTTATTTATTCCACCTTGAATGATAAAATCATAAAGTGGGGTATGGTTACAAATCAATTTTTTATGCAGCAACAACGAGTTTACTGTATGAAAAATTGAATTGTAAAATGAAGTTGGCGATGCCAATACACGGCTACGCATTTCGATTTAGCGTTGCGCATGCGCATTATGAAAAACTGGCCACCGGTACATATGGTGGCCCCGATGCGTGTTTCCCTCCTTATCTATGGAGATTGCCCTTCTTCTATTTAGATGTTTTGTGAGACGACAGTTGCTGAGCTAATTTCACACCGTTTTTAAAATAGTCTTTACTTTTCTAATATAATAAAAATCAGACAAGATGGCTCAAATATCAGCTACAGAACAAAAAGGTATGCAACAGATCGATTTAACCACGTTAAATATTCAGCAGTTGTCGACATTAAAGCAGCAATTAGATCAGGTATAAAACTTAACCTCATTTTTGAGGTATGTTTTTAAAAAATACCCTTTGATTTTAGGAATTAAACCTTTTTCAAGATTCTCTCGCGTCACTGAAGATAGCTCAGAGTAAATTTCAAAACTCTGGTGAAACATTAGAGAGGGTTACTCCAGAAAGTGAAGGGAAAGACATTTTGGTACCTCTGACGGGATCTGTATCCTTTTAGAATTGCAGCTAGTGTCTAATGAGCTCTATTCAATTATGAGATCAAAATAATTGTTTATTATAATAAGTGGTGATCTGTAATGTATTATTTATCTTTGGCGAGTCCTAAGTTTGATATTTTTTTCTTATCGTTGCATAGAATTCGAAACGGCCTAGATATAACTTTACATATTCATGACTGTGATTAATAATTATCAGTTTATAATATATGCATTTTGTAAACTATTTTGGTGCAAGTTATGTTTGACTAATAAGCATATTTGTTATATTTTTTATTAGGTATCTTATTTTTCTTATCTAAACCTGTAGATGTACGTACCTGGTAAATTACATGATACCGACAAAGTTATTATAGACGTTGGTACTAGATACTATGTTGAGAAGGTAAATATGTACCTAGTTCTTTTTTTTTTCGTTAGTTCTTCTTTAGTTCCATCATTGCATTTATGTGCAATTTAGATGTAGATTACTAGAGCATTTTAATGCTTACTACTTTGATCACGAGATGTCGTACCAGTACGAGCCAATGTTAAATCCCAATAGTATTGCATTTATTTTTATTGCAGGACATCGAGACAGCTAAAGACTACTTCCAACGCAAAATAAAATTCGTGACGGAACAAATGGAAAAAGTTCAGTACCTTGGTCTGGAAAAGAGTAAGATTAGGGACGCAATAGTAGAAATCGTCGAGATGAAGCTAACCCAGCAGCAGCAGCAGCATCAAAGCTAAGATGTGTTCTTCGTTTATGTCTCAGTGGATCAAGCTTACGCTATTTATTAATTAGATTGTAAATTACCTTTGTTTTCGTACGCATTAAATTAAACGCAAGTATATAACAAGTATTAGTTTTTTATTGTTGTGCACTATCTTTCATATAATTATTTACAAAGGGTCCTTCATTCACAGTCTACAATATTTTATTAACAAGAATACAGGTGTGTACAGGGTGTCCTATTTTCCCCGTTTTTCTATGGTATCTCGGTTATTACAGGAGATAGAAAGATGCCGTTTTCGCGAACCTTGACTTTTTTTTTTAAGGGAAATGTACAGTCAACCAGATTTTTGATACCATTTGTATTTTTTGAGTTACAGCGAATTTTTGAGAAAGTTGCCATTTCTAACCATCTCGACTGGTCACAATTTGAATAATTGTGATATTGTTCCAATGGTGTCCCATGAATTTTTTTTATTGTAGAACTCAGTGGCGTTACTATTTTTTTTTCTGCTGTAATTAGCAGTTTTTAAGTTATGGACCAAGTTACATTTTTTTAAATGGAAGCTAGTTGGCCATGACATGTTTGAAAAGGCGGTTTTTTGTGCTTTTTAAACAACGTATCAATTGATATTATATTTTCATAAATAACAAACTTATAGCAGTTTAAAATTGATATCATGAAAAAATTGACATAGATGGCCATGAATGAACAAAATGTTAACGTTTTTATACTTTTAATAAAAATTGACACTGACTACTTAACCTTCCTATAACATAAAAAATATACAGTTTGTGTAAAGGCAACATCGGCCAGTTTTGAAAAAGGACAAACAAAGTGAGACGACAGATACCGCATATGCATCGAGGGTAGTGGGAAAATAAGACTGATCCACCACTTGCCGCTAGACAGAGCGAGAAGTGTAGTTGAAGTAAACAGTATTTTTGTTAAAAATTTTATTAAAATGGCTTATTCACGCGAAGAAATACATACATATATCAAAATGTCATATAACATGGCATCATAACGGTAATTCTGAACGTAAATTACAAGATTCATTTGCTAACATGTATTCCCAAATAGGCCAACACTTTCTAAATACACTAGGTATCCAAAATATTACGCATAATCTTATTAGTACAGCAAGGCATTTTGGCTCGGCGCGGCGGGCGATTAGCCGTGCTGTGTGGAAGAAGGGTTCAGGTTCAGACGTGTTGACTCGTACTGATTAGGTAGGTGGTGAAGGGCCGGTCTTATTTTCCCACTACCTTCGATGCGTAATGATGGTTGCGTCTTACATGTCGTTTCACATGTATTTGTCCTTTTTCATAACCGGCTGATGTTGGCTTAACACACACTGTATGTATTAAAGTCACAAGTTAATTAAATGACAAGATAGTAGATAAAACAGCATTAGCAATAACAACATTTGAAAGAAATAGGTATTTAACTGTTTTATGAAGAGCCATCCAAAAAAATAACGTCATCAAATCTGATTATGAACGAATGAGATGGAAATAGCAGTTATGTTGAAGCTCCATACAAATTCGTACCTATTTTTTTGGTCGGCCAACTTTGATGACGATTTTTCTGGATTATTCAAATTGTGACCGCTATGAGGATAATTAGAAATGGCCATTTTTAGTACCTCAATGTATAAGTAACTAGGATTCGCGAAAACGGGATCTTTTTATCTCTTGTAATAACCGAGATAACCGTCGAAAATGGGACACCCTGTACATACGTGCTAAATAATTAATGTTAAACACCAAGGGTTTTAATCAGTTACCTTTCTAAATGCTATTTGCACATTGTTCCGTTTCATTCGTTTATTTTCATTAATTTCTGTTATAAAAACAATGTGCCGTTTGAGAAAAAAAAAATAACAAATTTCCATAGGGTGGTGCGAAAGAGTGCCAAGGTTTCGTAGCTACTTTCATAAAAAAAAATTAAATAATCTATTGCCTACACAATTACATTAGAGGTATATCTTTGGTCTTGACACAAGGACACCCAGTTATTTATAGGTAACATAATAGTTTTAACGACAAAAGTGGGGTCATTTGAGTAATACATAAAAGGAAACTATAATTTTATTCTTAATGCAAATTTGACAGTATTTACAATTTAAGAAATTTAAGCAGGCAATTTGGTTACGTTTAGCTGAAATGAAAGTATTCTGCATATCTTCGCGTTTTGATAAAAGGTGGGAAACTGTTACAAATAAAAATATATTCAGATACATTGGTGGCCATTGAAATTGCAACACCCAGTATAAATAATAATAATGTCTGTATTTTGGTTTGTTATGACGAAATAAAATATTAAAATAAAAAAAGCCTTCAAAGTATATGTTTGACTAACTGAGCTATTTTGGAAACATTTTTTTAGACATGAAAAATTTCTAAAGGTGAACCGAAACAGGTAAATAATAATTCCATTTTATGCATTATTTCAAGTAAATGTCCCGTCGAAGATATGTTTAGAAAAATTAGTTTATGTTACACGTACCTAATACACATTTTTTCATATTAACAAAATAAAAAAAGTTTTACAAACATATAAACTTAACATTATATAAATTAGTGTTAGTAATAAAGTACTTCTTACTTATACAGTCTTGAATTTAAAATAGTGTTTTTATACAAATGTCCTTAAATCTGTAGAATTTCACACTATTTGTTGATTTTCCTCGCAGAGATGTTGCTAAGAAGTATTCATTTTAGAGTAACTTCATTTTAACCACAGATATGATGATCATGATTAGGCTAACCATACCTGAAAAAAAGTTCAGTGAAGATAAAATTCCTAGGGAACATTAAATTTAAAATGTAATTGCAAATAGATACATACATACATATTGTGTATATATGTACAGGATTTTTTCCTGAGAATTTTTAGTATGTTAACCAAAAAAAAAGATCGCAAAAAAAAAAGGTTAACATGTTATTTTTTAAATGGAACACCATATATAAGGTCACATTTTTGAAATCACCTTAATTTCCACTTTCCAAAAATATGAAATATGTCAATGTTCGGACCAATCGTTTTTGAGTTATTTCGCTTTAAATAATTCCATCTAGTGACCCGTGCGTGGCGATTTGACATGTAAAAAAAGTGACGTTTTATCGCACTGGCCTTGGATCACTATGGAAAACAAAACAAATAAATTGTTCCTACTATGACATTATTGTAATTGTGACTAAAAAATGACTAAAAGCAATTGTTTTCCATAGTGATCCATGGCCAGTGCGATAAACCGTCACATTTTTATTTTGAATTGCCAGGCACGGCCAACTAGACCGAATTATTTAAAGTGAAATAACTCAAAAACGACTGGTACAAAGACACACATATTATATTCTATTTTTTGGAATGTGTAAATTAGGTTGCATTAAACGTTTTAAATTACGCATTAAAAATTTTCAGCAGATATCCTGCGACTTTTTTCTTTATCTTTTTTTTTTTCTTTAAAGAAGTACACTTTTTGCAGGGGTGGAAAATTATAAAGAAAAACCCGATACAAACATAACACGTTGTTTATGGTATAAGTAGTTGAGAAAATTGGATACATCTGTTTGAAATCCATTTTTTATGGATGGAGTTATGATTTTCGAAAAAAAAAAAAATGCATAATACGTAATGCATAATTATTGTATTGTTGCATATGAATGTATAGTTATTTCTTATCAATTAAACAATTCAAAACCATTTCTAGTACTGGACAGTGGTGGCTTGTCAGGGGAGGCACAGGAGGCAGTGCCCCCCTGTGAAAATTCCAAAGAAGTTTTTTTTTTATTTTTCATTTTTAAATTCATATGGGGTAAAAAATGTATTTCTAAAAATACATACATAACTACATAAATATGTCAAAGGAGTTCCTGCACTATTATTTGCAACATATTATCCCTCATAAACGACCCAGCGCCTAGTCTATCGTCGTGGTGGCAAGCCTCCGATGCCGATGTTTTCACATATGTACTAATACGAGATAGAGGGCTTCGCGCTTTGCAACCACCTGTGCCTGTTATTCAAAGGTCATTTAAAAAAACTGCATATCGGAGGCAAACACGCCCACCTCCGACCTCTCACACGTGACAGGGCAGAAAGCGAGTTATTTGATTTGATGAACCTACAACCTAACCTACAAAATTTAATATGTACCTTTTATTGTTCCCTGTTCCGTGTCGTTGAAAAGTGCCGTTATTCTTGCCAGATTTTTTTAACGCTTTGGGTAATAATAATATAATTATTGAAAGTGTACCATATTAGTTACGTAAGTCATTATATGAATGTTTATTTAATTAATTATACAAAATTATAATGGAAGTAACTGGCAAATGTAGCAGTTCGATTTAATGACACTCAAATAAATGTTCAGACCTGCAATGATATTGTTGAGTATCATATAAAGTACAAATTTAGTCGCCTGTCTTATGAGGATAAATTGCTTGTTAAACATTTGATAAAGAGTACAACGGCCAGATCTAAGTAAAACTTTAATTAATCAGGGTAAGCCGGCTCGTAGTTTTGTTAATATGTGGTATGATAAATGCAAATGGCTAAGTGGTTCTTTAACTTTAAATAAATTATTCTGTTGGCCTTGTGTATTATTTTCAAATCGTGGAAAAGATGTTTAGACACAGTCTGGATTTGATAATCTTAAAAATTTATCCCGTTCAATTGACATATTCAAAAAGTCAGGAACATATTAGTTGTGTTTGCAAATTACATCTTTTAGTCAAACAAAATATTATGATTATGATCAATTCAGCCCGTCAATTGAATTGACGCAGTCCTGGCAAAAATCTGTACTTTATTTCACTGCATATTTTAATTGTAAAATAATTTGACGGAAACTCTACCCCTTCCCGATGGTTTTGCTGAACCAATAAAATATATTAGGTACATTATTTAGACAAATGTACTTAATATATTTTATTGATCAAGTAAATGTCCTTCTCCTAGCCAAACGGTATATTACTAACAATATTTACCATTACAAAAATTTAGGAAACAATAATTTTTATAAAATCTGTTTGCCTCCCCAAAAAAAGTCACGAGCCGCCACTGGTACTGCACCGGTTATGTTTGATTTTGTTACTGAAATCACCTATTACTGAAACACGTTATTTCTTGGTCACTGCTACCCAGTAACCTGTTACCAATATGCCACCGTTTAGCGAGCTTTTTTATCCCGCTAGACCCTTTGCTCGTTTTTTTTTTCTTTTTTTAACTCTTTCAGGAGCAAGATATTTAAGCAAATAAGTCCTAGAGGGGCACCAATTTAAAAATCATATATTATTATTTTGTTATATAAACAAATAAAACATGGGCACTTAAGATATAAAAGGTACAAAAAAAACATTGTTTTCTTAAATTTTTGTAGAAAATAAGTGGCTCAGTTTTTGTACCACTGCGCACAAACAAGAAACCCAATAATACAATTAATTATTTCCCAGATGGTAATTTCGGAAACAAGTTTTTTTTCTTTCTGAGGCAAAGGGGTATGTCGCATATGGAACATACCCAGTTTGTCCTAATTTGTTTTTTTTTGAGGTACTGCATAGCGCACAGCGATGTCTGGTGTCCTTTTTTGGTTGGTGTCACTTGTGCGTATTTCTCGAGGAACAAAAGTTTTTTTTTATAGCGATAGGATTTGGAGTTGTCATTCTTTTTTTTAATCACTGTTTCAGCCGTTAAACATGTTATGACTTCTCTTCTAAACGCTTTCATAGTTTTCTTTGGCAAATTTAATTCTTTGTATAGAACAAATGTGTTTACGAAGGCTGCATTACCAAAATAGAAAAAGATCCGGTGCCACCATTTCTTAGATTTTCGATCTGTTTTATAAACATTAAGGTCGAACTTGTCAACAAAATTCATATTTTTGTTGTAATCTGTCAATACAGTTGGGCAGTGTACATTTTCAGTGGCACCGGTTTTATCTTTTCGTATAACTTGGGTGAAGTCGTTCGGATTGTGAAAATTTGATAGTAATGGACGTTTTTGTATTATGGTGCGGTGGTACAATTTTCGTACCACAACATTTTACCCAAAAAGTTGGTCAAAATAAAACAAACTCACACTTTTATGTATATAATAATCTAAGCACATTACTACTAGTACATCTAGTCTACCAATATTAAAAAAAATAAATGTATCTTTATCTTTACAACTTATTGGTAGCATCAAAACAAAAACAAACTAGTAAAATTGCGTTTTTCAAGAGAAACCTTAACCTGAAATACGTGTTGCTTTGAATATAGCCGGTGGATTACTAAATTTACGTTATAGGCACAGTAGACATTAGTGAGATGTTGTTGGTCCACAAATTAAACCACTGCTCAAAAAGTAACTTGCATTTGAATAAGTGGTATCTTTTATAGACCATCGCTCACTTAGAACCATTTTTATTTGGGTACAGTTTATGTAGGTACCACTGCCCCTGAAAGAGTTAACTGAGGTCAATTACCATTAAACTGGCGGGCCGCCTCGGATGTGCTGGTTGGTTTTCCCGTGTACGTTTCGACTTCGTCCATGAAATGGTAGGTGGCGTTGAAACCGGTTCCATCCAGCCTGTCGTTGGAGCGAAATGTCACCCGGAAGAATTTTCTGTCGGATTCGACGTCGAACTCCTTCAGCTGGCCGCAGTGCCTCGAGTATTTCCTGTCGCGTGCCATGAAGTTCGAAAATTCCACGTAATCGCTCGCAGATATCGCTTCGCAACTGCGAATAGAAAATGTCACGTGAGACGCGTCTGCCGTAAAAGGAAAATCATAAAAAATATATGACAGAATGTCCGTGCAGGGCCGTAGCCAGGTGGGGGCGGATCAGGGCGGCGTCCTGGCAGCCGAAATTTCGCCCTGACAGAAGACTTCTAAAAATAAAGACGAAAATCTAATAAATATTTACTGTTTTTTGTAAAACTGGATATAATTATCAAAGAATTATTAGTCACGCCCCATCCGTTAAAAATTTAGGTATAGGGGTAAAATAAATCGAATTGAAATAATAAAAAAATTTCGATTTGGCCTTCGTTACTGAGTTATTATAAAAATTCAAAAACGGGGGGCAAAATGGGCATTTGCCCCCCCCCCTGTATAATCCAGGATTGAGAAAAAACAAATTAAATTACAAAATCAAAATCAAAATAATATATTATATTTCAAAATCATATAATTATTTTTCGAATAATTTTAAAACAAAACATATTTTAAAAGAGCAAAGTTCCATAAGGGAAAATTTTTAACATTTTGACTCCGATTTTCAAAATGGTATTTTTCTTCGATGACCCATGATGACCTGCCACTAGCCCTAGAATATTATGGAAATCGAAGCATACAATTTTTTAGAAAAAATTAAAATGTCAGATTCTTGATGACGACGTGGCTCATCGGACATTGGACATGAAACTTTCAGGGCCAAAAGATATTGTCATAAGAAATATTTTGGCAAGGCGGCAAGTTGTACCTAACTAATTTTGTTGTGGCCGCTAGGGGGCGTCAAAGTTTTTGTTGCTTTTTGTTAAAATTCCGCCAAAAAAATTAGTGCATCATTTCATCAATTATAATTGATGAAATGATGCACTAATTTTAGTTTTTAAAATTGAAAAAAATATATTATGCCCCATCTTCTTGCAAATCATCATTACTCTTAATTTAGATGATTTTCGTCCCAATGCATCGACTGAAACCCATTTTTGGCGGAATTTTAACAAAAAGTAACGAAAACGTCGACGTCTCCTAGCGGCCACAAAAAAATTAGTTACAACTTGCCGCCGTGCCAAAATATGTTTTATGACAATATCTTTCGGCCCTGAAAGTTTCATGTCCAATATCGATGAGCCACGTGGTCATCAAGAATCTGACACTTAAATTTTTTATAAAAAATTGTACGCGTCGACTTCCATAATATTCTAGGGCTAGCAGCAGGTCATCATGGGTCATCGAAGAAAAATACCATTTTGAAAATCGGAGTCACAATGTTAAAAATTTTCCCTTATGGCCCTTTGCTCTTTAGAAAACTTTGTCGGTGAGCTCCCGGCCAAGGTTTATATTATTTTTATGGTCGGATCAAAGTTAAAAAATTATTCTTGGAAAAGTCTATATTTTTGCATAAGTGATTTTTTCATTGAAATTCTGAAATGCCAGGAAAACGCGTGACCTTGAAATTTTGAAAAATGTTCGCCTGCGGCGCTATTTACACGGTTGCCGGCGCAGCTTTATTTTTTCCGGGTGCCTCCTTGTCCCGGTCCCAAAAATTTAAGACATGCCCTGGCTATAAAAAGTAAGGCCTTGACAGCAGTAGCGACCTAGCTACGGCCCTGTGTCCGTGTTACTGCCTATATGTGATGTAATGTATTTTTTATGTGTGTATATAAACAGGAGAGGAAAATAAAGTGAGAATTTAGGAAATAAATTGACATTCGTTACGCAAACACAAAAGGGTCCCTTGTCTTCATGAGTGCATGCATATACCGGATGTCTCACCACCACGGGTCATTACCGATATGGAAAAGACTATGAATATAAATTAAAATTGTGAAGATTTGATGGAATTTATACAGGGTGGCAAAAAAGCCACGCCTGTAACTTTTTGCTAGCCTTGTATAAGAAAAAACGTCCTGAAAAAAATGTTTTCATCAGTTTATTTGCCACGTTTCAATTTCTTTTTAATCAACTTTATTTTTTTTCAATGACAACCTGTATGTAGGCTTTCTCTTAACCCGTTTCGGCCCAGAATGTGCCTCGCGGTACACCTCTCTTTGGAGGCTTTTAACTTACGCTATTTGCTACTCAAGAAAATTGAAAAAGACATATTTTTATAGTTTAAGGCAAGCTCATTCCGACTGTGTCCGAAAAATTTTATTAACTATAAAAAAATGGGTATTTTTTATAAAAAAGCATGTTTTTTTCGCACTATTTTTTTTTGGGAATCGAGGTTTCAAAAGCTTTCCGGCCATCGACCTAAAACCGGTGGAGTAAATATCTGAATTTCAAGGATATACAGTTCCAAGTTTGATTTTTCACCTTGATGTTTTCAAAATGGCGCCCGAACTGCAAAATTTTCACGAAAACGCTTTTGAATTTTTATTTCAGACAATATGAATGTATTGATAAAATTACCAAGAATAAAAAGTGCTTAAAATTACTCAATAAATGCAACCGAATTTTTTCAAAATTTTTCGAGGAACTTTTTTGATTTTGCAGTTAGCAACATTTTTGCAAAATCAAAAAAATCATTCAAATTACTCCGGAAAAATTCATACGTATTATATGGGTAATTCTTTGAACTTTTTGTTCTTGGTAATTTTCTCCGTGAGTTCGACGTTTTCAAGAAAAATTTCCGAAATATCAAAATTTTATCGAGTCATGTCAATGTCTGATGTACCTATGCATCGATTGTGTGTCCGCCGCAAACACAGTTTACGTTGCCCAACTCTCACCACGTGGAGGTCGACGAATATAGATGTTTTTTTTTACATTTTTTTATGATTTCTTTTTTTTTTTTTAATTTTTTTTTTCGATTATCGATTTTTGAGAAGTTACACTTTTTTCAAAGGTCCTTTTTTTCACCAATTCGGTCTCGTACATATCGATAGGCGAGCATATCGTATTTCTACATGACCCGATAAAATTTTGATCTTTTGGAATTTTTTTCTTGAAAATTACTAAGAACAGAAAGTTCTTAGAATTACCCATAGAATACGTATGAATTTTTCCGGAGTAATTTGAACGATTTTTTGATTTTGCAAAAATTTTGCTAACTGCAAAATCAAAAAAGTTCCTCGAAAAATTTTGAAAAAATTCTGATGCATTTACTGAGTAATTTTAAGCACTTTTTATTCTTGGTAATTTTATCCATACCTTCATATCGTCTGAGAAAAAAATTCATAAGCGTTTTCGTGAAAACTTTGCAGTTCGGGCGCTATTTTGAAAACACCAAGGTGAAAAATCAAACTTCGAACTGTATATCCTTGAAATTCAGATATTTAATCCACCGGTTAGAGGGGTTCTAGGTCGATGGCATGCCGGAAAGTTTTTAAAAACTCGATTTCCAAAAAAAAAAATAGTGCGAAAAAATCATGCTTTTTTTTTTATAAAAAATACCCATTTTCTTATGATTAATAACATTTTTCGCAAATTTGGTGTACACGATCGGAAAGAGCTTGCCTTGAACTTTGAGAATATGTCTTTTTCAATTTTTTTGAGTAGCATTTAGCGTAAGTTATAAGCCTCCAAAGAGCGGTGTACCGCGAGGGACATCATTCTGGGCCGAAACGGTTAATATCTGAAAGAGCAGCCTTTTCTATTTACTGTACATCTAAAATTTGATACGGTTACATGACGAAATTTTGGCAAAAAACATGTTGAAAGTTAACTCTTTGAAACTAATAAAAAATATAATCAAAGTACCTGTGAAGTTAATAAGTTCTCGTGAAGTTTCGTATTTGTTTTCAATAATTTCTTACTTCTTTTGAGTTTTTACAATTTACAAATAAATAGTGGATTGCTTGAGTGGGAAGCAAATAATTTAAGAAATGAGGGGGTATGGAGAAATGCAAAGATCCCAAGACCAAGTTTGTGTACTGTTTAATGAATTGTACAACAGACAGATCCCAACAGATCAGTCAGCAGTAAGCCGATTGGTAAGGATATTTCAAGGAACTGGTAGCGTTAAGGATTCCGCTAAATCATGTAGAGCTAGAACTGTAACTGGAGGAGATGAAGCACTGTATCTTGCTCTCAGTGCTCGAAAATCCAATCCAATCTTCCAGTACCTTGGCAACTACTTTGATGTTCCTCACCAGTCAGTTAAAAAAAATATTTAGGCGAGAAAGTTACGTCCGTACAAACTACAACTTACTCACGAGTTAAACGAGGATGACTTCGATAGAATTACTGAATTTTGTGGAGGCATGATCGAAAAATGCAATAGCAATAATAACTTCGAAAGAAATATCCTTTTTTCAGATGAAGCTACATTCAGTTTAAATGATGTTGTTAATCGATATAATAGCCGTCATTGGTCAAGTCAGAACCAATTGGTCAAGTCAAAATCTCCAAAAAGTTAATGTTTAGGCAGGTATTGTTGGACCTTTCTTCATAGATGGAAATTTAAATTCTGAAAAATATTTAGATCTGCTAAGAAATCACATTATTCCATCTTGCGGAGTGTTGTTTCCTGGTCAAATAATGTTAGTAACCAACAACTATGCTTCCAACACGATGGGACGCCACAACATTTTGCAGCAAATATCAGGGAGCATATTTAAATGCACAATTGAATGGCCAGCGCGCTCCTCGGATCTAAATCCCTTAGATTTTTTTTCTGTGGCGGTATTTACAATGTAGAGTTTGTCAATCGACCAGATGGCATTGAGGATTTGAAACAACAGGGCCATTCCTGAAAACTTCCTGGTAAATGTTATTGAAGAGACTCGGGACCGGTTTGGGCATTGCTTAGCGGAAAATGGAGGTCGCTTTCAACACCTCAGTCGCTAACTCTTTTTTATGTTTAATTTAAAAAAAAAAAACAATCAAGTAAGTAATTACATTCTTTTACAAAAATTAACTTTAAACGTGCTTGTTGCGAAAAAAATCATGCCAATTTTTACTGTACAATAAAGAGCAAAAGCTGCTCTTTCAGATGTTGAGAGAAAACCTACGGGTTGTTATTAAAAAAAAAATAAAGTTGCAAAATTACTTCATGTTGATAGAAACATCGCAAACCCTTTTTTTGTAATACCTGTGTTAAAAAGAGTTGATACAAGTTTTTGCTTTTGTAATATCGTTCGAAAAAAGCATAACCATTTACAATCCATCCTATTGTGACATTGAACGAATTCAATTAAAACTAACGTTGAAACTAAAGTAATTTAGAAAACTTCTTTCAAATCATCGAATGTTGTATTTCTCATAAAAATATTTCTCAGCTAAAGTTTGCGACGTCAAATTAGCATGGCAGTATTATTAAGTTTTTTTTTTATTCTGGGAAAACGAAATGGTCTTTCAACCGTAAGGTAATTTGTGCTTCATAAAGCATTTAAAAAACTTTGCAATCACATAAGAAACACTCCGAAAAGAACGAATCTGAAGCGTAGGAGGCCATTGTCATTTTCATAACTTCAAAGTTGTTTGTTTTACTTCTATATTAAATTTAAATGTCTTCTGCAGACGATTCTAATCTTCACTGACTAGTTTTCTCCTTAACTAACTGGTTATTTGAGATACTTTTACTGCTAACGAGGTTTATGAATTATTTATAAGCCAAACGAGAAGCAAGACACAGGCAGTTTATTTGACTAATTTGAAAAGTTGTCTGTTTTAAAAGAATAAGGCTGTAATTAGGGAAAATATTATTGTCATAACAGAAAGTTACACATTTCTTTTATATCTAAATACGATAAAACACCAAAACGTATAAAATAAATCGCAAATATCATTTGGCGTCTCCACTCAAAATTGAGTGTGTATGCAAAATTTCTAGTGAATTAAAAAAGGCACCTTTATTAATGATGTGAATATAAATCTCCCTTTTTTCTTATTTAATATTTAATAATTTTATCAAGTATACGAGGTGTGCAAATTAAGTACCTAATGAGACTGATTTTTTTAAATGTTTTTATTCAAATAGAATTAAAATTCAGTATTGTCTCATTCAAAATAACTTCCTTGGGAAGCCCCACAGAGCTGGAGACGGTTCTTCCATTCCTCATAGCAATGCTGGAACTCATTTACTGGAATAGCCTTCAGCTGGTCGGTTACAGCTGTTTGAATGTTTTCTGTGGTCCCAAAATGACGTCCCTGGCGGTGATTTTTCAATTTTGGGAAGAAATAAAAAGTCACAAGTACTCAAGTTAGTAGGATAAGGAGGCTGAGGAGCCACATGAATGTTTTTCCTGGCTAAAAACTCGTTTACGGAAATGGCTGTGTGACAAGGCGCATTGTCTTGATGCAACATCCAGTTGTTCTTGATGTTTGGTCTCACACGCATGAATCTTTTTCGAAGTTTTTCAAGAATCTCTTTGTAAAAGTGTTGATTTACTGTTTGGCCTGGAGGCAGAAACTCTTTGTGGACCCTGGCGGTCAAAAAAGCCACTCTCTCATGTTTCTCTCACATTTGTTTTATAGTAGAGCAAATCAGCATGCATTTGATCTTCGACTTGCTCATTCTTGCTTTTTTGGGTCTTGGAGAGCTTGAAGTGTGCCATTCCGTGCTTTGGCGCTTGGTTTCCGGGTCGTACTCAAACATCAAAGCCTCATCACCATCGTGCTGTGTCCAAGTCTGAAGCAAAACTTGGTAGCATACCGTTGCTAAAAAATAATGTCCCTCATTTTTAAAACGCGCTAGAAAAAAACGGTTTACGAAAACATTCACAAAAAACAAACAAATGACTCTAACAAGTTCAAACGTGTACTGAAGGTGCATTACATGTTAGCCTACCGCCCTTCCAAGTCTCGTCTCCGCAGTGTCGTGTTCCGCAGTGCTAGATTGGACGCTACGTTGCCAGTCGCATTACTTAATTTACATACCTCGTATTCCTCTTATTCTCCTGGCGCGTTCGCCATTTCTGACATAAATTTCAACCAAGAACAGCTTTATTTATTCTGACGTCCTTTACGGTAAATTTTGTATGTAAAATTACAGTTTTATTACATTTGATATCAAACTCAAAAAAAGCGAGTCTTAGCTCTTAGATTGACAGTAACTCCAATTTGAGATTCTAAATTGAAAAAACAAGTCAGTGAATTTAAAGAATTCCAATTCCTTAATAATATGCGTAAATATTACCTATAAAAAATCAAAATATAAAGAAATAGACAGTGAATAGTTGTACATGTTTTGGATAAACTTGTTACATGGTTTAAAGATTGAACTTGAAAATGTTTGTTCTAAATGGATTTTAATTAAAACTTAAAATCCTAGATGAAAATAAACAACAAATCAAAGCTTGAGCAAAATTTTATAGAAAAAATGTTTACTCAACATTTTCAGACTAAATCAGGTATACATCCATTTTAATATATACTGAACTGATTAGTGCATTCATATTTTTTGTACTTATAAAACAGCACTAATATGAGTAGGGGTGAAATGGGACTTCTCTAATACACAAGGTCGGTCACTGAGCCCAAGGTCAAGGTCATCCGGGAACATTGACTGTGTAAAATATATTTTCTTTTTCGACTCATCCTTGTTACTTAGCAGATAGATTATCATGTCATATTAAAATTATCAAAACAACCCTTAAAAAATTCTGTGGTGACTGTTTCACACACCAATTTTTCTCACAATAAATTGTACAAGTTCACCTACAATTTATTGGAATACGTGTAAAACAGAAATTGCGCCCAATCTAGTGTCCACAATGAATTGTACGATAAATTGTAGAATTTAGAACTTGCTCTAATTTCTTGGCCAATTTTAGGCATATTTAGTAACTTTTTACATTTATTTCATTTTACCAACCTCATAATGAGATAAACGATTTCATTTGAGATTTAGCAGTGTTGAAATTGGCCAATAAATTGTTACAAATATTGCAAAATGTAAACCGTTACTAAAATTGGACAATTTATTGAAAAAATAAATTCTACAATTTATTGTGCAATAAATTGGTATGTGTAAAGCATCCTGGAGTGGGTACTGGAACCTTCGTAACTGGAACTGAAGAAGTTTTAATCTTCTCCTGAAGATGCCAACTTGGTTGGCGAAACGCGCGTCGAGAAAAGTGTAGTAGTTCGGTGTTTCGTGGAAGACGTCCAGTTTTTTTATGTGTAAAGCAGTCTTAAATAATTACAATTTTATTGGATTTCTTCAGAAAACTATAGCTTCCATGGCGAATCATCTATACATCATGCTTAAACGCTTCTTGTGTGCCAACTTTATAAACTATAAAGGTTATCACACTTGTTATATTCCTATTAAGAGTTTTATAACGATCAAAGTTTCGACTCATCTAGAGCCGAACTTTTTCAATAGAGGCAGAGAACACGTGCTTCCCTGTGTCCATAAAATGTTATCGCCTCTGACCTTTTCCTTTATTGTTATTAGCAAAACTTATCGATACAAAACGGTTTAGCGCTTCGATAAGAGCCAATATTACAGTTTTCGACAGGCAAACTTTCTTTAAAGTATATTACAAGCTTAAACAGTTTGTTTTTAAATTAATGATCCCTCCCATCCGTCTTAAATAAATGTAGTCGTATCCTAATGAATAAACATTAATGATGTATTATTATCTAACCTGTCTAATTAATAACACAGGCCTACAAAAAATTATTGTCCTAGAGTATGTACAGACCTAAAACCGAATTCCATATATTTTGACGTATCAGTTATTTTGCAAAATCTTTGGGGTATGAAATTTTCAACAAAATTTTGTAATAAATCTTTTTGGATTTTCGGAGTCGCTAATCGCGAATCTCATTGACTGTTGACGCGATGACAGCTGTCAATAAGGTGTCAAAATTCCCGAAAAAGTACGAATTAAGATGTTCGAATTAAAAGTACGAGTTGAGATATGTACTACTCATAAGTTAAAGTCTAACATCTCAAGAAATATTAATCTCGGAAATTTGGACTATAGAACCTTTTTTGTAGTAAATTAAATTTTCAACAAATTTTTCATTTACATTTTTTTGATAAAATTAATAATTTCGGAGATAACAGCAAAAAAAAACAGAATTTTGTGTAAAAATAAACTTCAGCGACCCGTACCAACTCACCAGTACAAGTTAGATTTTCGCTGCAATATACACTTTTGTAGAGTGTTTTATTCTGAGTAAATCGAGACCAAGACCAATGTAATAGCATAAAATGCGACTGAGTTAGAGAAATTTGAAAAAAAAAAAATCGTTTTACGTGTATTTTAAATGGAAAATCTTTTCACGCTTTGGGAAAGTACTAATTAATATTAAGGGCTGTAACTTTCAGGGATTTTTTTTCGACATATTCAACAAAATTTCAAGTGGGGACTGAAAAAATAAAAAATAGTTGAAAAAAAAAACACTTGTAAAAACACCATTGTAAACGTTACAATTATTATTGTTTAGAGGACTTATTGTTAGTATTAAATACCTAATTGCGAATGAGTTTCATGAAAATTGTAAAAGCAACTTACGGTAGAACACCTTCCACGTCGAAATAGTTGAAGTGCAGGTGTACTTTTTCTTTCAGGTTGCCGTGAAAGAAATAATGACACTCCGTATCCTTCGGATATAAGCCGGGGTAGTTCGGGCTGTGGAAATATCCACTCCTAGATTCGTTACTACTAAATACGAAGGCACATGGGTATTCTGGCAGTTGCGAGCCAGTTCTTATACCAAAATCTGAAAACCAAAGCACGATATTAGAAAACACTGGTTCACTGAAAAGGAAACATTGTGAGGTGCCCCCCCCCCCCCCCCCCGAATTCGATTAAGGGGTTACACCTATTTGAATTGTCTAAAATTTTTTTTTTTTGGAATTTATTTTTGATGATTCAATTGAACAATCAAAATAGGATTTTCAGGATTTATTAAACATATCAAAAGGTATATAAAACAACATTTTATTTAATTTTTTTCTTTCAAAATGACGGCAGTGCAGTCGTCTGAAGCAGCATGTCTTTGTTTTTAGGATGTCTGCGGCCTTACGAATAAAACTTTTCCATTTGCACCTAGGACAAAAACAATTTTATTTTTTCATATTTTATATTAAATTTAGCAGAGACGTACACACGATTATAAAAAAAATCAATTTTCGTAAATTGGCGTAAATTTGACTTATTTTTTGTTTTTTAACAAAAAATTGAAATTTAAACGTTTATAAAAAAACGTAATTATTGTTAATCAATCTTAATAATCGTGTTTACTTCTTTTTAACATCTATCTAAGAAGCTACAGTTAAAATTTCAAGTCGAACGGATGAAAATTGCAGATGTTATTTTTAAGGCCGTGTTGAAAAACATAGTTTTGAGATAATCGAGTTTAAAGTTTTGAAAGGTATAAAGGTTATGCAGGTATAGACTGACCACTCGATTAAATTTTAATATACCTGTACCAGCGCCATCTATAGGTACTTAGTCTGAGTAACGTTTATAAAAGTACTGACTCCAAACTGCTACTATAAACGCGCCAAGTGTTCAAAACCGTTTCGGAGCATCAGAAGTTAATTCAGAAATTTAGCTCTAAGGGTCATTTAAAAAAATATTTTGGACTATGGTTGCTATTGGATATCATTTTTGGGTTGTTTTTACATCATTTAAGATAATAAAAAAAATCGAAAAAAAATCAAATATTTAAGGGGTTACACACCCCTTAAACTCGGCAAGGAGACAGAGGACCTAAAAATATGAGATAGGTATTTTTATAGCGGCCCCTAAGGCCATTAAGGGTGAAATGGGGACTTGACGTTCACCCCCAAAAAACTGCAAACAAAAAAAACAAAACTGTATTGACAAAATGTTTAGCTTCATGAGAGCCACCTTGAAAGAGTAGCTGTCTGCTTGGGTTGAGGGTGAGGTGAACTAAAAATTATCATTTTTTAATTAATGTATATGTTATATATGGGTGAATGTGGTTAAAATTGTTCAGAGAACAAGATTAAACAAATACGAAATCGATGGGTTTTAATCCTGGCTGTCAGATGTGTAGTTATGAAAATATACAGGGTGTTTCAATATCTTGTAGCAGGACTTTCACACATGATAGAACTTTTAAAATTAATGCAATTTTATCCTGGATTGTCTACCATTTTTAGATGTATTAGTTATTAGAAATCATGAAAATAAGTTAGAATTTGATGTATATAGGAAAGAAACCGCGACTCTTAGATATATCCCCATTGATTCACACCACCTTTTTGAACATAAAATGGCAAGTTTGAATTTTCTAAATCACCGTTTGTTAAGTTCCCCCTCAGTAAAGAGAGGTTTGAACATGACAAAAATTTAATTAAGGATGTAGCTAAGAATAACTGTTACTCAGTCCATTTAATAGAAACTTTAATGAGGAAACGTAAATTTAAGAGAGCCCTGTACAATTTCACGACTTTTCGTAGAGATACTGACAATTCGAAATTTGTTTCGTTACCATATGAACTTAAATTCACCCGCAGACTATATAAATTTTTTAAAAATATTAATATCAATTTAGTTTATGATTCTAAAAATAAACTACAGACGCGTTTTGGACAACTTCATTATACAAATAAATATAAATCATAAAATGTAAGAGCAGTATGAATACGGACAATGGGCCAATACCCAACAGTCCACTGTTCGCTCTGACAAACAAAGACAAATTACGGTTCAATGACCCGTAATCTTTAATTAATCTTTTATTAATCTTGTCCTGAAGATGCAAACTTAGATGGCGAAACGCAAAAATATAGTAGTTCGGTGTTTTGTGGAAAACGTTTTTTTTAGATTTTTTAAATATCGTAAACATTTTTCAAAGTATTGCATTTAAAGTTGATATAAATATGTGCATTGCTTTTAATTATACGACGATAAAATAAAAGGTACTACATGCATACAGTGTGTCCCGAATAAAGTTACCAAGAAATATTAAAGTCCCGTTTCTTTTATATTAACGAAACTCGGTATATTATTTGTAGAGAACATTAAATTATACGACACACATTTTTTGTGGAGACCCATAAGGTCGTTGTGGGGGTGAAACGAGAAATATAATTATTTTCCAAACTCCAGTATTACCAAATATCCTTGAAACAAATGTTTTTATTTTTAATGAATGTATTGAAAGATTACAATGACAAACATTCGATAAACAATTCTATTATTTAACGGTAAAAATAGATATAACTCATGAATTTCCTTTTCACAAAATGAAAGTAATATGCTGATGACCGAACTAAGTCAGAATAATTTATTTTTCCAGACAGGCTACAATAAATAAGTAATGCGCCTATTTCACAATAATGGAGCAATTTTACCTCCACTAAAGCCTAAAGTGCTCAACGTAAAGCTTTGCTAGACATATTATTCTCTTGAGATACAGAATTTTTTTACCTAATGATGTAATCTGTACAGCATATGGAACCCCATTCAACAGGGGCTTCATTTATCGCGTGAAGTTCCTCAACCGGTCGCCTAGCTTTTTTGTAATTCTCGTGTAAAAATACGAGAGCTAGGCACTAGAAATATAGTAAGTAAAAACTTGCTATATTACTTATATACAGAGTTGGCAACTCTACATCTTTAAACGCTAAAGTTGTATAGTCCTTCTCATTTTAATTGAAAATGATAAATACGCCTGGGGAACAAAAAAAGCGGTGCAACTTTATGGATGCTAATATCTTTTATAAATTCGAAAATTGTGAAATAATTTTTTTCATTCAAATCAATATAGGAGATTAAAATTAGCCTGCATACAAAACTCTTAATATTTGTAATATAATTTGCTGTAAATAATGCTCATTTAGCCAGACAATCTCAAAAAATTGTCTGTGTTAATAAACCTAGGTGAAATACACGTCACTGGCGTCTTAAACAAGTTGAGTGCCTAAAGTCGTAAATCATTTTAACGACGTCGTAAAAAATTTATGGCACAGTGGACCGAAGAAGTATTAGCAATGTATTAAATGCAAAGTAGTCTAATAATCTCGTTGACCGGTGTTTCCGCCAGTGGTTTTACTCTGTGCGGCCAGCCGCCTGAGCCGCCTTTGCCGGCTCTTCAAAATTTTCTTAAGTATAGTAATATACATAAAGTTTACAATTTTAAACGCTTTATTTTAATGCTAACTAATAAATTTATATCTATGTATTTTTTTTAAATATTTCCAAACTAGCTTTCTAAGAACGTCACGAACTAACAGTTTACTGAAGTTTGAAGTATACTTGTATAGTGAGCTTAGCAATTTTAGAAAATATATCTGACAACCTTGCTTTTTTCTACCTATTTTCAATTTAAAATGGAAATAGAGTAACTATCCTTGTTCCATCCTCTATTTTTCTAATAAAATGCTTAAATTTAATTCCTGAACTTTTAAAAGAAAAGTTTAACAATAAGTATATTTGTTTTTGCACTTACATATACTGATTTAAATAAAAACCGTAACACGCAGTAACTTAAAGCCGTAATTTTTTTCGCCTTCAGTGTACACCCCTTGGCGATCTCTACACCGCTCCATACGACTTTTCCATTGTTGTGCTGAAAGTCCGCTTCTGTCAGCTGGTTCAGTATCTCCGTCGCTTTTGCTTTAACCGCTTCCACACTTTCGAATCTCGATTCATCACAAGTAATCACCGTTTTCAACAAGCCTGGATCGGTGTCAATGTTGTTTAGTACATATGTTAGCACCAATGTTCATTCTTGACTCCTTTTGCTCGGGATTGAGGAGTTTTGGCACCATTTTTGCGCAAACTTTGAACGATTCATGCAAAATCTGGCGAACGCACTCTTTGTCGATTCCTGTTATTTCAGCAAGTCCTCGTATGCTTACACGACGGTCTTCGCGGATGAATCTACCAATTTTTTCAATGTTTTCGTCCGTTTTTATCACTGAGGGCCGTCCGGGGCGCGGATCGTCCTCGGTCGTTTCACATCCCTATTTAAACCGTTTAAACCATTCAAAAACTTGTGTGCGGGATAAACATTAATTCCCGTACACTTCTTTTAACATTGCATAAACTTCTGTAAAAGTTTTCCTCGGTTTAATAAGAAACTTGAGATTAACCTGTTGCTCCATCTGAACACTTTTCACATTTTTTCGACGCGTCACTGGTGCGTAGACTAATTCAAATGACTACTACAGTGAAACTGAGCGACCTAGTGGTTTGTCCAGTGAGCTTCAAGTTTATCTACTTTGCCCAGCCACTACCTCAGAAGATCGAGCTGGGCAGCCAAATTGCGGAGTTGAACACAATAGACAGCGGTTGTAGCGGTGGTATTATCCTCCAAGAGTTCCCAGTGATACACGTGGCGAAGGTCACACCAAACTATCAACATCACTTAGGTACCGATTGTGCTGGAGCATCTGGGTTTACCCACTGGTGCTTACGACTGTGATTTACATAAAGTATGCACTTTTCGTAACAACCAGTAACAAGATAATTCAACCGGTCAAAACGACGACTGCGGGAGAGAAGTTGTGCGCAAATGTTACTCCGATACTTCATTCGGCTTCATTTATAGAACGTGGTGTCCACTTGCCCAACTTTTGGACTTTGTCAAGCATTTCAAGTCCACTTACTACCGTGGCCTGGCTACAGCCATGCCCTTGTGCCATGTTGTGTGGTTCCATACGGGTTTGCTTCGATAATCGTACGCAAACGCTCGATATCCACTTGAGGTGGCCTACCAGATCATGGTTTATCGTTGATGTTGTAATCGCCGGATCGGAAGCACGCGAACCATCTTTTGCACGTTGCTAAACTTCTCTTTTGTTGAAAACTTAATCATTTTTTGTTGATAAAATGGAACCTTAGAATTAAGACCATTTTAAATAGTGAATGTTACATGCGATCTTTCACAGTAAACGTCTTTATTAGTCTTGTATCAGGGTAAATATTGTTCACGGGACCTTGAGAGGCATAATAAAAAGATAAAAAGGTTCAAACTTTGAAAGGAGGCGGGATAAAATGACGAGCCGGCACAGAAAATTGAAAAGTTGATTGTATATAAATATAAGGTACGCAAGGAGATATAACGATACAATATAATCCTGATAAGAAAAAGTTATCCTCTAAAATGTTGGATAAAATATACACGAAGCAAAGCACGCATAGTTACGTAGAATTTTTTGAAGTATATGGATATATTTAGATAGTGGGATATGTTGAACAGAATAGTAAAGTATATACAGGGTGCTAACTCTTGTTGATGTAAGAAGGCAATATTGTACAAAATCCATGTGATTTATAAATCCATTTCATTTAAAAAACAATTATTGGCATCGAAGCCTGTTCATGAATTGTCAGCTTGTGTTGAAAGTACCGGGTGTGTCACTATAAATGGACCGTCCCTTTAACTGTTTTATTTTGCTTTATATAAAGAAAGGTAAGTACAGTCGTATGGTACAATGTTACGTTTTTTATGATGTAGTTTTCATGTATCTAGGCAGAAAAGCTTGATTGAAAAAAAAAACATTTTTTTTCTGCTCCAGAAACTGAACTTATCAAATCCGAAATATTCTTTTCTGCTGAAACCGAATTTTTTACTCAGAAAACTTTCTACCGAGTAGATTCTAAGTAAATCCCGGGTTTTTGTTGTCAAAATTAATTTTTATGCGAAATATTTTTTTTTTGAAATATTACGAGCCCAGTCGCATATGTATTGGACCACTGAAATTAATAACACAACTTTTTATTTGTTGATTATTGTTATCTAATACAATAGATGGCAAGCATTATTCATGAATTGTGAACACCGCATAGTGCCAAATAAATTTAGTTACTTTTGTGTGAGCTACAATAAGCGTTTAAGTAACAATACCGAAATACAATATTAGATCACATATTTCCTGGGTCCAATACATACATATGTGACTGAGCTCGTAGTCATTTCTTAACCAGATATGTACTTATGTAATTTTCGAATTTGTGTTTTTCAAAAACGTATGACCAGACATGCCATTTCCGAAGTATTTCTATGCGCTGAATACGATTCCGTTGTCCAAATTTGTGTTAGACCCTTCCATTTCCTATTAAATGAGAATTTAGAGTGAAAAACAGCCCAAAAATGGAGGAATCTGTGTTTTTCAAGAACGTATGACCTGACATGTCATTTCCAAAGTATGTTTACGACCATTTCTTCTCTGTAAAATTCCCTATAAATTTATATCACTTCGGAAATTTTTACTGGATTGTAGGGATTCCGACTTTCTTATCTATGTTGTACTTTCTGATCAAGGCCCGAAGTAATTGGTTCCAGGAAACCTACAATAGCAAGTATATTGGCAAAACAAGCCCACAGCAACGATAAATATATTTTCAGAAGCAATCGAGATTTTAAATCTTTATTATATTAACCAGGATAATTTTAACACTATATTAATTGTAGTAGAACCATTTCAACCTTTCAAAATAATTTTTATGTCATAGTCTAAGGTCCCGACTCAAGTCGACCTTCCCTCATCCTTTTTCCTAATTAAATATATATTTTATACAATAAAATGTATAAATCAACACAATGCTGCCGCGCCATATCCGCGAAAGGCTATTTTTAATTAAAAACTGTTTAATGCAATTTTTTGTGGTCATTACGGTCATTATTTTTCTTAAAAAAAAATGGTACAATTCGTAAATCAAAGATGTACATAAAATGTCAAAGTAACGTTGCCTACCATTTTTCCCGCCGTAATACGGGGTTGCCAGGTGTAAACAGGTGAACTGATATTAGTAAATTACCCTCATCGTTTTTCCTATGTATGAAAATGTAGTTAATTTCATTGCGGATATGATGGTATAGGGTTGCCTTTGCGAAAGAGCGCAGAGTCTAGGGTTGCCGCGATTTAAGGATGAATAATTGAGTAAGAGATAAGGCGCGACTTAGAGCACTGCACGTATTAATGTATGTAACAGAGAAGGGCGCAAAATAGCAGCTGCACGTGAGGCAGTTACTGAGGAAGAGACAGTAGGTACTCTATTTCCATTCTAAATTGAAAATAGGTAGAAAAAAAGCAAGGTTGTCAGATATATTTTCTAAAATTGCTAAGCTCACTATACAAGTATACTTCATACTTCAGTAAACTGTTAGTTCGTGACGTTCTTAGAAAGCTAGTTTGGAAATATTTAAAAAAAATACATGGATATAAATTTATTAGTTAGCATTAAAATAAAGCGTTTAAAATTGCTGGAAAAATAATTATAAATTAAAACAACTTTATGTATGTTACTATACTTAAGAAAATTTTGAAGAGCCGGCAACGGCGGCTCAGGCGGCTGGCCGCACAAAGTAAAACCACTGGCGGTAACACCGGTCAACGAGATTATTAGACTACTTTGCATTTAATACATTGCTAATACTTCTTCGGTCCACTGTGCCATAAAATTTGTACGACGTCGTTAAAATGATTTACGACTTTAGGCACTCAACTTGTTTAAGACGCCAGTGACGTGTATTTCAGCTAGGTTTATTAACAATTTTTTGAGATTGTCTGGATAAATGAGCATTATTTACAGCAAATTATATTACAAATATTAAGAGTTTTGTATGCAGGCTAATTTTAATCTCCTATATTGATTTGAATGAAAAAAATTATTTCACAATTTTCGAATTTGTAAAAGATATATGCACGCCCATGGAATCATAAAGTTGCACCGCTTTTTTTGTTCCCCAGGGGTATTTATCATTTTCAATTAAAATTAGAAGGACTATACGCATATTCATTTCTCTGTGTAATAGGAAAAGGCAATCAACTGTAGCACCAAAAATGTGTTTTGGAGTAACCAAGTTTTCACCAAATACAAATATATGTTCTGTGTTAGCGAAGACGTTCTACGCTGCTTTTAATCTTCATTCGTGTATTTTGTTCAAATTATATTATATGACAAATATGAAAAAAATCTGAAATACTTGATTTCATTATTATTAATTTATATTCACACTTCTCAGCGTAAACGCTGGAAAACATTCACCCATTCTAGCTGTAGACGTAGCTATACTGTATAGCTGTATAGTTGTATAGCTGTAGGATGTCGCTATACATATTCATACTTTAAATCGCGGCCACCCTAGACTCTGCGCACTTCCGCAAAGGCAATCCTATACCATCATATCCGCAATAAAATTAACTACATTTTCATATATAATTGATTAGGAAAAACGATGAGGGTAATTTACTAATATCAGTTCACCTGTTTGCACCTGGCAAACCCGTATTACGGCGGGAAAAATGGTAGGCAACCTTACTTTGACGTTTTATGTTCATCTTTGGTTTTCGAATAGTACTATTTTTTTTTAAGAAAAATAATGACCGTAATGACCACAAAAAATTGCATTAAACAACTTTTAATTAAAAATAGCCTTGCACCGATATGGCGCGGCAACCCTAGCACATTGTGTTGATTTAAACATTTTATTGCATAAAATATCTATTTAATTAGGAAAAAGGATGAGGGGAGGTGGGCTTAAGTCGGGATCTTGAACTATCATGATAATGAGATCTAGTATAAATTTTGACAACGGGATAATATTCATCGCGTAAAAATACTTCGGAAATGACATGTCTGGTCAAGAAATGATTAATAATTCGCATAAAAACGTACTTATTTTGACAACAACAAACCGGGATTTATAAGAATCTACGTGGTAGAGTTTTCTGAGTTAAAAATTCGGTTTCAGCATAAAGAAATACTTCGGATTTGATAGGTTAAGTTCTTGGAGCAGATTTTTTCTTGTAGACCTGTGTTATTTACTGATATAACATACAGGGCGTTACATAAGAAAAAAATACATTTTTATTTATCACGCTTTACTACAACTTCAACATATACACTTGAAAACTATATCAAACAGTGTACCCAACAATTTTTGTGACTGACATTTTTTTATATAGAGCAAAATAAAAATGTTAAAGGGGGGGGTTCATTTATAATGAAATACCCGAAATATGTTACATTATAAAAACTATACATTATTTAAAACTGGTGTTTTAAGTTAGTAATGAATTAGTTTTAGAGTCATTTTGCTAGATATAATAAAACTGAAATACTTACTTTCCGTAAAACTGTATGTCGCTTTAAAGCCTCTCGAATAGCGAGACGCGATGAGGCTTTGGAATTCTAACTTAAGCCTAGGTCCATTCGACATGACGGGTTTCGGCAACGCAGTGCCGCAGAAGTTGTCAATTTTTTCCATTCTCCCCTCTAAATGAACGAAGGCAATCAGAGAATCCTGGTTGTCACAACTGAAATATTAATCTGTTAATACGTGTATTTTTGTTGGGAGTAACAGGCGCAAATAAAACGTGAAAGTATTTTATTAAAATACAAATATATTTTGATTAAAACATATGGTACCATGCTTTTTAGTCTGAAAAAAATAAATTGCCAACAGCGGTTCTTTGTAAGACTTATTGTTAATTACGTAATTGTACTGAAAGGGTACAAAATTAATTGGGCGAGTCTTAAAATTGATTATCACACTGATATGGAATATTTAACTTATTCACCTTTTTAATGAACTGAATTTAGTGTGTGTAGATTTATGTCCAAGTAAAACTAATGTGTTTGGTTAGGCTATTCAATAATTCGGGTTAGGCAATCCGAATGCGGTTTCAGAATTGCTCCATTGCTCTCAGGTTTTCCTCTAGGAGCGAAAATTCCCTAAAAGGTTTCAATCTTGGCTGCACCTCTTGAAGCATGACTAGTATTGTGCCGAAAATCTTGTAAAATGTATCATTAAAATATGATTTATCTCCAGTCTTCAGTCGCCACGCGCCAGTTTCCAATATTCTTTTGTGTATTTGGTTTCAGTTCGTTTATTGATCCATTTACATTATCGCAGTATAGCAAATCACCTTTCACATTTGGACAAAAGAACTTTCTCAAATATACTTTTCTGTCTCTCTAATAATTCACCCTTTCGCTACCAAAGTATTACATGAGGTACTCGTATTTATGAAATTTTCATTGGTCAATAAAGGATGCTGATGGCTGATGGTGATAAGATCCTTAGATCTGCACTTCCTTGTGGAAAATCCGTGGGCACCACATCGATCTTAGTACCATATTAGACGTCTGCATTTTACATGGCATACACGGTGTCAATTTGAAAACGAACAGCATTTAATATTGCCTAAACTAATGAGAGCATCAAAATTTGGCGAAACACGTCAATTTACATATCAAGGGGAACAACTTTTGAGGCATTTGTTGTCGTATTACTTTCAACCCCCTAACCCCCAGGGCACCAACCCCTAAAATTTTAATTGGCAACCCCTATTTCTTCTGCCATTTTTGAGTTTCTTGTACAATTCTAGATAAATCCCATATTTATTTCTTTTTTTGTCAAAATTGAGGTAGTTAACCTCATGAATGTGTGGAATGTATTTAATTTCTGAATTGAAATAATGCAACTTTTAAAAGTATGATAATGAAATACTCAAATTCTTACCTTTATAATTACTTTATTAATTGTTCAAAATGGGTTCCATTGTTTTCTAAGCACAAGCACAGCTGATATTTAATCTGTTCGCGGACGTGTTGAAGAGTTTCAGGTAAAATAGCACTACATTCTTGTACAATTCTTTGCTGCAGTTTCGATACAACTGATTTCCAAGTGACCCCATAGGAAGAAATCGAGAGGTGTCAGATCTGGTGACTTAGGTGGCCATTCAATGGGCCCTCTCCCACCAATCCACTGCTTCGGATAATGATTATCCAACCACTCTCTTACTGGGCATACATAATGAGGAGGTGCTCCATCCTGTTGGAAGTGCAGCAAATGTTCATCTAGAGCAAAATTTCCATTGGCGTCTCTTTGATTTTCCACCTCATGAATTACAAGATGCTCTCTCTATAGCTCTGTTTAACATTTCGGCATAAATTTCACCATTTAGTTCACCACGAGGTTCAAAGACGGCGAAAAAAAAATTATATAGTGTATTGTAGCGGTGAAATGTAAATAAACGAAAGAATTTGGTACCTAGTTTTTCAACAAATATTTTTAATATGACACTGACGGGTCAGTGAATGTAACCCCTTTTAAAAGTCGCATTATATCAATTTAGAAAATAAATACATTTCACACATTCGTGAGGTTAAGTACTTCAATTTAAAAAAAAAATGGAATTTATCTAGAATTATACAAGGAACTCAAAAATGGCAAAAGAAATAGTGGTTGCCATTTAACATTTTAGGGGTAGGTGCCCTAGGGGTTAGGGGGTTGAAAGTAATACGACAACAAACGCCTCAAAAGTTGCCCCCCTTGATATGTAAATTGACGTGTTTCGCCAAATTTTGATACTGCCATTAGTTTAGGCAATATTAAATGCTGTTCGTTTTCAAATTGACACCGTGTATATGCAATACATGGGAATCTGTCATCCAGCATTATGCTGATTAGACATGGAAGCTGCCTTTCGGATAATGGGGTTTCCTAGCGATTCTTCGGTCCTAGGGGAAAACTCATTAGTGTTGGAGCAGTGGTGGTATCGGACTCAAGTTTTAATCGAGTTGAAGCAAGTTTAATACGAATTTTCAATTTTTTTTCATCATGATATCGGCCACGCAAGAGTGATAATGGTTAACGATGATGAAATACCTAAATTTCTACAGTTTCTGGAGGAAAATCCATGGGTGCTACAGTAATCTTAGTACCAGATCAGACTTTCTAAGCTCACTGTGGGGTAACCAGTATTCCTAGGAATACCTGTTCATTTCTATACCTAGGAATACCTAAGGTGTTATCCTTACTCGTGCTAGGAGGTTCAAATCATATTTTAATGATTTATTTTAGATTTTCTGCATGACACTTGTCCTGCCTCAAGAGTTACAGCTAAGATTGAGGCTTTTTGAGGGGGGGTTTTTTGTTCCTAGGGGAAAACCTGAAGGTGATTGAGCATTTGGGATTCAACATGTAATAATATTCAAGTCAAAAATCAAAAATGTAGTCCTTTGACAATTTTTCATCATAATGTTCCCAATTGAGTGATTTCCATCCTAATCCTCATTGTATACTCATTTATGGCCAGCTTTCTGTCTGTGTATAGGGTGTCCCATATTCGACGATATATTATAAAAACTATATATGTTGTAATAATAATAAGTGATTATGAATAAGTTAAGTGCTGATTAGGAATAAGTTGCTCACTCTTTGGGGTTATCCGAAGAATGGTACAAATTAAAATCCTGGAAGACTATTTGGACCCTCTCTTTGCCGCGTCCTTGAAACTCGTATCTGCAGGTGGTCTTAGCAGGATACGGTGAAGGATACGACGGACTCATGATGGTGCCGTTCTTATTCGTATCGCTATTTATAACTACATCACAACTTGATCCTGAAAAAAAAATCATAAGTTAGGATATTACATTTTGTAAATATTATACCGGGTGGTACAAATGTATCAAATAATGGCTTTAACTTTGTTATTTGCAAACTTAAAAAAAAGTTCAATATAAAAGTTATTTTGTTCATTACCATGTATGTTTTAAGTTTTATAGTTTGTTGATATCTTCTTTTGTTTTGTTCCTATGGCAACCATTTTTTTTTAAATGGCACCCATACTTTTTTTTTTTTTCGTTATGAAAAAAGCATATTTTTCTTTATTCAGTCACAAAATTTTGCATTTTTTAATAAAAAAAAAATAGCGAGAAAAATATTATTTATTACTATTCACTCACAATTAATTAATTAATTTCACAAAACTAAAATTTAGATCAAATTAAATTTAAAGAGTAACAAAGGTGGACTATATATTAAAAAAAAAACAGCAATACTAAATCAGATGTTCAAACTGAGCTCCGTTGACTGATAACTTCTACTGTAGTAGCTCTGTGTAACACCCGTGCAGGTATTCTGCGCATTTCAGCAGTTATTCGCACCTTTAAGTCCTCCAAATTACAAGGTCTTTGTTTGAACACACTATTTTTAACATGACCCCACAGGAAAAAAATCTAAAGGCGTCAAATCCGGAGATCTGGCAGGCCACTCAATAGATCCTCTTCTGCTGATCCACCTGTTTCGAAAAACATGATTTAAGTACTCTCTAACATGTACCGCAAAATGTGGAAGAGCTTCATCTTGGAAGAAAGTTATATTGTCAATACCTCCATTTTCACCCGGGAATAAGGCTGTGATCGCAGGTATGACCTGAGTTTATAGCAGTTGAAGATATCGATCAGCGGTAAGGGTTTCACCAAGAAAAAATGGGCCTATAATATGTCCTCTTATAATGCCTGCCCACACATTTACTTTTTGCGGATATTGTGTTGCTTCTTGCACCCAATTATGTCGATTTAATGTGCCGTTTAGCATAAAGGTCGCTTCATCTGAGAATACAATATTTGAAGCAAAATTCTCATGTGCCTTGTACATCGTTCCATCGTGTACTCACAGAAATCCATCCGTCTATCAAAATCATCTTCATTCAATTCATGTATTAATTGAAGTTTATAAGGATGATTTTTTTATTTTCTTTATATTCTAAGCACAGAAACATGGCTAATTTCTAAATCGTCTGCCACTTCCCTCGTTGACACTTGTGGCGTTTCTTCAATTGTCAACAGAACATTTAACGCTTTTTCGTCACTTGTTGCCGATTTTTTGTCTGCCACTTCTTTTCACGTCTTTAACCTTACCAGTTTCTCGAAATTTTATAATTAGTTGACAGACTGTTCCTTGAGATACATGCGTATCTGGGTAAATTCTGGGTACACGCTTCGCTTTGAGTCCTCTTCCTATTTCCGTACCTATAAATCATTAATATTTCAATACTTTATCTCTCACTCAAATGTGCCATGTCTTCAAATTTAACAATTTGCAAGAATGCCAAACAAAAACTTTGCGTTAAACCGAAAATAATTATTTATTTTTTGTTTGTATTAATTTAAATGTCAAATTTACATGGCATTCTTTAGCAAAAGTAATGTTTCTGTTTTAAAACTGCATGACTTTTTCCCTTATTAGAGGTGACGAGTGAATCGTAATAAATAATTTTTTTTCTCGCTTATTTTTTATTCAAATATTACAAAATTTTGCGACTGAATAGAGAAAAATATACTTTTTTCATATCGGAAAAAAAATATATGGGTGCCATTTAAAAAAAAATTGGTTGCCATAGGAACAAAACAAAAGAAGATATCAACAAACTAAAAAACTTAAAACATACATTGTAATGATCAATATAACTTTTATATTGAACTTTTTTTTATCTTTGCAACTAACAAAGTTAAAGCCATTATTTGATACTTTTGTACCACCATGTATACTATTATACTAGAGTATATCAGATGAATTAGTAGGGTAGTAAGTGTGCTATCTTTTTAGTGATTCAAGAGTCATTCTAAATTAAGTGGTTCTACTTAAATGTGGCGGACAACTATTCCGAAATCTAGGATAGAGAGGGATTATACAGAACTGTTACCATACCTAATTGTATTAACTGACATTTATAGAGGTCGTTCCGTATCATTATGTTCAAACTTCTGGAGCATAAATAATTCTACGACTAAAAAACACAGGTAGGTCGATTTCTATTCGCTACAAAGCTACAGGCCTATGGAATTATAAACAATAAATATACTTAAATTCGAAAAACAACTTGTATTAAAAATTTAAAAATTACTAAATCTTTTATGTATTTATGTAGGTATGTATTATGTATCATAGATGTAAAAGTCTAGAGGATTAAGGTCAGGAGATCTAAGTGGCCATGCAACGTATCTCCACGACCATATTATTATAATTTCACAGGCCTGTAATGTTGGAACGAATAGAAATCGATCTACCATTTTTGCGTTTTTGAGTCTTAAAAGTATGTAAGTCTACTTTATGCTGCAGAATTTGAACTATACGTTCAAATTCATAACACCCTGTAAAATAAACTGGTTGGTTTATAAACTAAGCTAGTTGAGTTAAAAAAAATATCTAAAGTTGTGTTTGCACTGAACGTGACATTGTCACCATTGTTATTAGCTCAAAGTGATATATGTATAATGTAGTGACGATGAAGTCTTTTTTTACGATGGTGTTATACTCGTAATTATCTTGGTTAGGTGTTTAGACAATATGTAGAACTTTTGCTAGTTACCTATTAGTAAAAACTTCGATTACTGAAAAATATATTTATTATAGACATGTCAAATTAGCTGTCTTTCAGACTAACTAAAGGCCGAACTAAACACCGAACTACTACACTTTTCTCGACGCGCGTTTCGCCAACCAAGTTGGCATCTTCAGTTTTAACCTTCTCCTGAAGATGACAACTTGGTTGGCGAAACGCGCGTCGAGAAAAGTGTAGTAGTTCGATGTTTCGTGGAAAACGTCCAGTTTTTTTTTTAACTAGTTGATAGAACTTTTTTATTTTGTCATAGTATCCAAGTGTCAGTTCAGTGGTCACTTATAAAGCAACTCAGTATATTGAATAGTTTTCATTTATTCTCAAAAAGAAGGCGAAAAAACATTTAATTATTATTTATAGAACCTTTTTTTATAATGTCAATATAGATGTCTGACATCACAATACATGATGTCATGACAAATTTCTGTGCCATTATAAACTAAATTCTCCATACAAACACGTTACAAGACTAGTTCAAGTTGCAAATTAAGTCGCATATATGTATGTATGTAGATTCAATTTTTACATTTGTCATCTTTCCCCTATAATTTACAAACTGGATACACGATATCCTACAAATTCTAGAAAAGAGTGTTACTACTGTTGAAGTATTTTCTCTAAAATATGTCATATAATTGTTCATATCTATTTATCCCTCCCTACGTTGCTAAATATAGATTTATTATAACGGAAAAATCGTAATTCTTTTCTTATTAGGAACTAAATTATAGCTAGTAACCCAACAGCGACCAAAAACTACTTTAATTCCTATATTACTTCGGAAACTAATAAATCAGAATTATTTCAGAGGCTTGGAGAACTTCGAACACAAGACGAACACTTTGCCACATAGTAAGCCATCAGTATACATTGGCAGTACCTAAATGGCTTTATACATTAATTTATATGACAGAATATATAGGGTGACCCATGGAAAAGAAGCACGCAACTGTCGGGTGCTCAACGGAGTTTTCGAACAAATTGCCACGTAAATTTTGTTTTGGAGGGGGAAACATTTTGCACATATTTTCTGCCTTGACACTTCAACCCCTAAGTGAAGGTAAATTCCACCTCCAAAAAAAATATCATTTGAAAGCCTGTTTAATTTTTTTATACAACGGTACGTTGTTCTATGAATTCGACTGATTAGTTGTTGAGAAATAAGCATTTCAAATAATTCAATTATGGTTTAAGTATCACTTTATTAAATGTTGAAATTGAACACTTCCAGCTTATATACAATAATAAAGGTTTTGCTCAAAGCTTTCGCGTTATTAAGCATTTTTGGGGTTATTTGGCCATTTGGTTTATTTCTGTCGTTGAAATATGATACGTTGACGTAAAATATTCAAGTATTAAGATAGAGAGGCGCAATTTTTTTTTTACAAAGGCTCCACAACAAGTAGTCCATTGGGCTCAAATCTGTCGATTTTGCCGGCCATTCAATAATAACCTCTCTTTTGCCAATCCATATTTCTTGTAATCTCATATAAAATTGTAGAGGAAGTTGTTGGAAAATGCCTGATGAAAATGCGCGACTTATTTATTTAACATTATGAACAAATTAACGCTAAATTATTATTATTAATAAATTAACAGGTGTTTTAGGGAATCTAATTTTTCAGGAAGTACTGAACCAATTTCAACAAACGAGGTACTGTTGTAAAGAAAATTATAACAGTATTAGAACAGTCAACAATTTCATCATAAAGCTCTTTTAGATAATTTCATTCTTTTTAATTTGACCTTTAAACTGAAGTTATCGTCGATCAAAGTAAAAAAAGTCATTTTTTACTTTGGTAATCAATTTCTAAGGAAATGATGAACGTACAGAAAATTAAAGTAGGGTTTTGAAAACTGCAAAGTATCTTTTATAAGTTTTAGTGATTGGTTTTTGCTATTTTTTCTTTTTCGAAGCGAAATTGTTGATTGAAAAAGAGGTAAAAAATTACATAATTAGGAATATTTGCATAACCTGGTATAACTAAGAATATTGACTACAACTTTTCAACCAAAGAAACTCTGATCTGTTTTTATAGCGTTCGGAAGGTTGAAATTGTCATTTGTGCTAAAAATCTATGTATTTTTTTTATTCTTCATTTTTTATTCATCTTTTTTTAAAAAGGTCTTTTTTAGCAATAATCCATATTTAGTGGAAATCAAAAAACTTTAATTAAGTACTGTAATTTTTCCCCAAGTGAAAATTACCAAAAAATTCCTGTTTTTTTTTTATATCTCATAATTTCTGAGGCTAGCGTAACATTTTTGAAAGGACTTCTAGAGAGAACTCTATTGTTCGAGTGCCGCAGTATTTTATTTTACAGTGGGCTACGAAATTACCATTTCTAAGGAAATATTTGGATTAAATAGTTTTTCTGCTTGTTAAAGTCTTCGTGTATTCAGAAGGAGTTTATTTAGTAACCTGAATAATTCATAAGGGGACGTGGTGTGTTTATTTTAACGCTTACGTTCTATGAGGAATTCAAGTTGTGCTTTACGCGTTATTTTCTTACTTTGTAATTTTATCTGCTCCGGTTCCACCTCGCAAAATGTCTCTTAAAATTTAATAACGAAGTCAGTTTTATTCAATAAATAAATAAATAAATAAATCACACCACAGAAATTGACATTCTCCCTCTAAGAGTCATTACAAATGTGCAGAGGGAGAATACACATGAAAAAGACGTAGGACACACAACCAAACCCTGTGACAGATTCGAACCCGCGCGAATAATAGCTCTCGGAGTCATCGCCATCTACTCACTTGGCGCTTTACCCGAGCTATCGCCGCGGCTAAATGCCAGAACATATTTTTTTATTCAATTAAATTAAGTATTCAAGACAAATTAGAAACATGAAATTTTTTGAGGAAGAGCAACAACAGAACAGAAGCCAACAACAAAAATCAGTTTATAAGGATACAATTTGGGCACGTATTATGGTTTGGAAACTTTCCAAACCATAGTACGTGGTAATTGCACTGGTTTTGATCTGATTGCAAATGGATTAGTATTGATTAAGTTTTGAAATTCCTGAATTGATATTCTGTACGTTTATTATTTCTTCACGAATAATTGATTACCAAAGTCAAAGATGATTTTTTTGCTTTGAACGAAGATACCTCAGCGAAAAATAATCGTAATGGGCTCGAAAATAGGTCAAATCAAAGAGAATTAAATTATCTATAAGAGCTTTATGATAAAATTATCTAAAAACAAAATGTTTTGAAGTCCGTGAACCTTTGAAAAAATTTGAAAAAAAATGAAATTAAAAAAAAAACTGTTTTCGATGTTCTTATGATTACTCAAAAACTGCTGACGCTAAAAATTAAACTCAGGATTCAAAAATTAGAAACTTGGAACTTCAATCTCCTTTTTTTTTGCTTTTCTTTAGGCCCAGTTTTTCCCCAAGTTACAGCTGTTTGGAAATCACATAAAAATGCATTAATAATGATTTGTTTTTTATTTTAATGTAACGAATTTCCTACGCTGGAGAAACGTTTTTTTTTCTTGTTAATTTCTGCAATAAAATTTAAAGACTTGTCTCAGAATTTTCTAAAAAAATGCATAATAATATAGCTACTGAATTTATCCCGTTTGGCTGTTCCACACTGTATATGGAATTGATATAATATGTACATGACTTAAAGTATCAGGACTGTTGTAGATGAATGACAATGCGCCACATATAAAAGTTGACATCTTTACATAATTTAATGAAACAAGTACACTTTGCATTCAAAAGAAAAAGCTACAGGAAAATACATACTTTGGTAACAGCAAAAAGAAAAAGCCGAGCTTAATAAATCTCAAAAGAACATGTATGAATAAATCTGTTTAAGTTTGCCACACTCGGAGAACACAGCTGGATATTTTGAATTTTTAATAAGATTCTCTATTTGCAAAAGAATACATTATGACATATATGTACGTATGCAAAGCATTCTGGTGACTGTGACGAATATGAATATAATTTTCTAAAAAGTCCCTAGAGTGTCAAAAAGATGAAATGCTGGAGGAGATGGTAATTATACTTCAAATATTCAAAGCAGTTAATTTACACTACAGTATTTATAAAGGGTGGGCAATATATTGGTATCTTTTTAAACTGAATGTTATTTCTACATTGCCGACACTGACGCGCTTGACATTTAACATATATGTGGTGTCTAACCTCCGTTGTAAGAAATGGATCGTTTTACGCTTGAACAACGTTGGGAAATATTGAAACATTATTTCCAAAGTGAATGGCTGTGTTGCAGAAACAGTGAGAAAATTGAGAACAATTTTTGGTCGAAAATGAAGCGCCGTTGGCGTTGGCCTGGTGTAAGAAAGTTTTTAAGGAAAGTTCGTGAAACTGGCATGCTTATGGATAACAGAAGACATTCACGTACTCGCCCGGTGCGTACAGCTGAAAAAATGCTGCTGTTGCCCAAAGTGTGCGTGCAAACCCAAGAACTTCAACTCGTCACAGAGCACAACAACTTAATGTCAGCCGCACTTCTTTGAGGAGAATATTGCGTAAAGACCTCGGATTATTTGCTTACAAGGTGCAGTTTATTCAAGAGGTAAAGGAAAATGACCACTTCGTTATCAAAAAATCCACTTCGTTATCACATCTCCGAGTGGGCTTTAAATGTGTTTGAAAATGACGCCGATTTCAATCGAAAAATAATTTTTTTCAGAAGAAGCTCATTTTCATCTTGGAGGACATGTTAATAAATAGAACTGTAGGATTTGGGATTCCGAAATCCACACATAGTAGTCATAGAGAAGCCAATGTATCCTATAAGAGTGACTGTTAGGTGTGGGTTTTGGAATGGTGGCATCACGTACTTCTTTCAAAATGAAGATGGTAAAGGAGACATGTTAACTGATTTTTTGTGGCCGCGATTGGACGATTTGGACTTGGACGAGTTTTGGTTCCAGCATTATAAAGCAACGTGTGACACAAGCCGTGAAAAATAATAATAAATAACGTTTTGTCAAGAAAAAAACAATTTTGCTTTGAACAACTGCAATCTTGATCTTGATCGTTTTTGATTTTTTTTTCAAACCAGTGCCATTTTAATCGTCGTAAAAAAATACACATTTTTTTTAAAGAAGTTACTTTACCTTTCTCGGAAGTCAATATGGCATGTTTTGACGTTTTTTGACATTGCAGCCTTTGCTTGAAAAAATTACCATATGTTCTTTAAGTATTATGTTATACAGTGACCAAAACGTTTTTGAGATATCTTATAGTATTGCAAAAAAATCAAGAAACTGTCATTTTCCAAGCTAGCGCTGGTTTTGCGCACTGAATAATAGAATAGACGATAAAGAAAGCACGTTTCTAAGTGAAATAGTTTTGCTTGAATAACCTCCCTTCTCTAAGTAAAGCTATAATTCTCTCTCATCTACACTACACACCATTCGTTTGACGGTTCGAGCGGGAATTGCGAGCAGTAGTGTATATACATGTAGCCCATACAGCTGCTCTGCCGTCGAGTGACCTTGCAAAATCTGCTCTCATTTCCTGCCCCACCAGGAGATGAGAGCGAAAAACCAGCGCTAGCTTGGAAAATGGCAGATTCTTGAATTTTTTTTTGCAAAACTATACAAGATATCTCAAAAACGTTTTGGTCAATGTATAACATACTATCTAAAGAACATATGGTAATTTTTTTCAAGTTGAAATATTTTGAAATTTAGCTGTAATTACAAAAAACGTCAAAACATGCTATCTTCCGGGAAAGGTAGAGTTTTTTTAAATGTGTGTTTTTTTATGACGATTAAAATGCCACTGGTTTGAAAAAAAAAATAAAAAAATGGTCGAGATATTTGCAATTGTTTAATTTGCAAAATTGTTTTTTTCTTGACAAAACGTTAAAAATCAAAAAATTATTATTTTTTTTATTAAATTATACATTATGCTGATTGCAATGTGTTCATCGAGGCCAAATTACGATATATTATGGCGTACTTTTGCAATAAGTCCTAAAAGTTTCACTCACCTAAAAAAAATAATTTACAAAACACTAAGCAATATTTTGCAAATCCGCAAAGCGTTTTTTGTTAAGTTAGTTGAGAGCTATAAATTCTCAATGTAACATCAAAATTCATTGAGCAGATTTTGTTTTACGTTACTCTAAAGATTTTCGATCTAAAAAATTGTTTTGCCATTTTTGGCAATTTGTTTATAATAAACAATAAAAAATCTATTTGCAAAAAGGCCCCATCTTGTAGGAAATTTGATGACGAAAAAGTTGGCGGCCGTAAAAGTTGCCTACGAGCTCTAGAAGCAAAGATATAAGCAAAACACAAAAAATTGCTAATTTTTTATAAATTGTTAAACAAACAAATGTTCCCGACTTTTAATCGCATCAAAACTATTTCTCCCGTATTCCTGGGGAAATTCTGCATAGGAATCGTTTTTTTTTTCTATCAGAAAACATGCACTTGAAATATTCTTTGGGACATGGACTATGATTAGATGTAATCAAATAAAATCCATATTGGTCACAAAGTTATTACAGGTCATATAGATCATAAATGTCATAAATGTCATAAATGTCATAACTGTTACATTGGTCATAAAGGTCATATCCATATTTAACGCTTTTAAGAATATAACCTGATGTTTTTAGCGATTTAGTAATTAAATGTGGAAATATTGGACGTGAAAGTTGTAATTCCTTTTACAGCGGTTTTTATCGCTGCAGCACTGAACAAATATTTTACGCACGAGAAACCGCGGCAGGATTTTATTTCTTCCGAAGTGGTAAATTACGTTATCTCCCTCCACTCTACGACCCGCTGCTGCTAAGTCTCTAAATTATGTACGCCATTGTCGAAGGTCTTGCGCTCTGTAATGTACCTCGCTAATAAGACTGTAATGATGTGGGAGGCAGGTATGCTCGCGCTTATAAAAGGGAGGAAATGGAGGGAACATTAGAATCAGGTCAGCGTTTAATGTTTGAACGTATTATTTGGTCTGAAAAGCTGACTTGTGAATGTTAACAAATTACGTTAACATATACAGTGTGTCCACGTTAAGGACTTACCACCCTTGTAAAATCTTTATTTTTCGACCGATTTTGTAGACGAGGAAATTTAGCACAAAAAAGAGCCAAACCTCCAAAATTTCCGCAGTAAGATGGATTTTGACGTAATTAGGCTCGTTGGATTCCTTATAAAATTTAGAAAAAATGTTACCTATTTTTGTCATATAAAAATCAGAAACTGCATTACAGCACCTAAAAAATGCATTTTTGGGGTGCCATTTTTCCAGACAATTAAAGAAAAAAATCATAATTCGATCATCATCAATCATTCTCAATCGATTGCAAAAAGCCAAGACACCTTTCTCTCCTGATGACCTTTTGTTCCTGCGAAAGGTTTTTTGGAACCATTTTTGCGCAGATTTTTCTCACCCCCAATTCGTTAGTCAAAATCTGATGAACAGTGGTGTGAATCAAATTTAACTCTTCCCCGATCATTCTTGTTGTCAACCGACGATCTGAACTCACAAGGTCCCGTATTCTATCGAAATTATCATCGGTTCTTGAAGATGCAGGCCTTCCACTGCCTGGTTCATCTTCAGTCGACTCGCTTCCTTCTAAGAATGCCTTAAACATCCAAAAAAACCTGGGCTCTTGAAAAAACACTGTCTCCGTAGGTGTGTTGAAGCTTCAAACTTCAGTAAAACTTCAAACGTTGCTCAAAATTAATGTCACTCATTTTTAAAACGCACTAAAAAAACGGTTTGAGAGAACAGTCACAAAGAACAGACAAATGTTTCTAACAAGTTCAGACTTGTACTGAAGGTGCATTACATATTCTGTGAAGGTTTGTGATCAGAGCTGGTAAGTATCATAAAAATATTGGTAACATTCTGGCTTTAAAATAAACTCACCAAATGTTTATTTTGGTTCTCTAAGAAAATGGCTGGAAAACGGGTTTTCCTATTTTCTTAGCAGAAAGTTGACTTCAAAAAGTTGTTTTAAAAAAAATCAATATTTAAAACCATAAAACATCACCTAACATAAAACATTATCTAACATATTTCTTTTAAAATTATGACTAAGCAAATATTTCTTTTCAAAGACTACACTTTCTCCAGCCTTATACTAAAAAAAACTGGTCGGAGAAAGTAGGCAGCTATACGTGAACATGGAAGTAATATGCATTTAGGATCAGTAATGGCATGAGTTACTCTCTCCTTTTTCGTAGGAACGACAATATAAATCTTGGACGGTGCAGAGAGATTAAAGTACTCTTCCATATGTGTTCTCGTTTTCAGCAAGTTTCCCTCGAATTCATTTTAAAACATGCGATGGTCGTTAGTCTTTTGAAACGGCCAATTTATTCCAGATGTAATCCCCAAAATAAAGAGCAGGATAAACGTTGCTGCAATTTGTCGGTTATTTGCGGAGTTTTCTTTCCCGAAACGAGTTCGTCGAATTGAGATCGGGAAGAATAAGAAGAAAAAATGAAGCCTCTATTTAAGATGTTTTCATTAGAAAGGGTACAGCAGTCTTGCTTTCACGAAATTATACAGTGTGGAACAGTCAAATGAAATAAATTCAGTATTTCAGTTATTATCTATGTATGTATGTTTACAAAAGTGTTTACAAAAACAAGATGGAGCTCCTGATCACATTACTAAAGAACAATTAATTACATAGGCGAATTTTTCGAAGATCGTATAATTACTTTAAATAGACCATACGAGGTGTGGCTATTAAATAACCGAACTGATGCTGCTACCAGCGCGCTGCGAGTGTGTCGCGACAAGTTTGGACAGAACTGTGTCTGGCGATACTTTTCCCACAATAATCTCACTGGACAAGCCAGTGGGTCGCTCAGTTTGACTGTAGCAGTCGTTTGAATTAGTCTAGGCATGTTAAATGAAGTGTACGGGAATGAATGTTTATCTCGCACACAAGTTTTTGAATGGGGTAAACGGTTTAAAGAGGAACGTGAAACGACCGAAGACGATCCGCTCCCCGGACGGCCCTCAACGTCAAAAACGGACGAAAAATTGGTAAATTAATCCGAGAATATCGTCATCTAATCATCCGAGGGCTTGCTGAAATAACAGGAATCGACAAAGAATGTGTTCGCCAGATTTTGCATGAATCGGTCAACATGCGCAAAGTTTGCGCAAAAATGGTGCCAAAACTCCTCACTACCGAGCAAAAGAATCAAGAATGAACATTTGCGATGACATTCTAAACAACATTGACCTTGATCCAGGCTTGTTACACACTGTGATTACTTGTGATGAATCGTGTTTTTTTACTTACTACCTCGAAACAAAGCGCCAATACATGCATTGGAAGAGCCCGAACTCGCCGAGGCAGAAAAAGGAAGGATGAGCACATCCAAATTCAAAGCGTTGACGATCAGAAGACCAAATCATGGAAGATTCACTAAGACAATTCACAGGGCCATTCTGATTTGTCCTTGAAAGATTTTTTTGCAAAATACGGCATTACTGTCTTGGAACATCCACCATACTCGGCCAACCTTGCTCCCTGTGACTTTTTTATTTCCCAAGGTCAAATCGGCGCTGAAGGGGACAAGATTCGAAAATGTGGAAGGGGTTAAAGCAAAAGCGACGGATATTCTGAACTATCAAACACAAGCGGACTTTCAACACTGCTTTCAACAATAAAAAAGTCGTATAGAGCGGTGTAGAGATCACCAAGGGCGAAAGACGACTGAAGGCGAAGACGTTGCTACTGTAATTGGTAACGAATAAAAAGTGTTATGACAGCAGTTTGGTTATTTAATAGCCACACCTCGTATTTGACCTCCTGTGATTTTTTGTCTCTAGCTTTATCTAGAAAATCCAACTTTTGAAACTCCCATTGGCGGTACGGAAGACACTCAGCAACGCATTGTCAATAAAATTGAAGAAATTAATGGCACATCGTGGATACTACAGCACATTATTGACTCAGTTAAAATAAGAGCTCAAGTGGGTGTATAGTTGGCAGTCTTATTATTAGTAGTGTCTTATTTTTTCGAAAATATAGTTTCTTTTCAATAAAGACTTTTATTTCTGTTTTTATTTACTCAGTACAAGGATCCATCACATAATATGACAGCCTTGACAATTCAATAAGGTTATAAACTTAGGATAAAGAATGACACAGCACAATAACACAGCAAGTTGTTACGGCGTTTTCGACAAAACTAGCAATGCCCAACTATGAAAATTTTGAATAACGTGTATACCTAATTGACATAAAAAAATTTGGTAAAAACTATTTAAATTAAAAAACCAAATTTGTCTGTCAAAGACTTTTACGTTAAAGTGTAAAATGAAATTCTTGAGTTAGGCGCGACAAGAAAGTTGAGAGTAACAAGTCCTTGTAGATTAATCTTCACATGAATATGTTGATAAGTTGCCTACTGAATGATGTAAAAGTATAGTTTGTAATCTTACATACGTATATACGTATATCACCGTGGAATAGTTGCGGTGTATTTATTGTTAGTATATAACAGGTGGGGATTATTTACTGTAATGGAATTGGAGTTGTGTGTTCAATTGTACGTTACATATAACGTGGTCATATATTAAAGTTGACGGCAATGTAGTTTAGATCTAGATGTTGAAAAGCACCACTTTAGTTAATGAGTTAGTCAATGAAGCTTCCAACTTCAGTTGAGCAAGTTTTAATTACTAAAAACACCAAATAAAACGAATTCTGTTGCTGAATTAAATTGACGACAGTTAATCGACTAATCGATAGGTTTTGAAATGGAATAAAATTGCGGAATCTCTTCAAAATACTTAAAATTGACTAGTAGGCCATGCTTTCACATTTGAGTATTAAATTTAATTGCAAATAATTTTTTTTTCTGATTATTGACCTCACACGTTAAGTGTATTAGCCACGAATTATATTATTAGTTTAAGGAGGGATATAAAATAATGAGGGAATAGACAGGGCCATAAACAATTTTTCTTAATAACCTTTTTATAGCGTTAATATTTAAGGTACTTTACTCTTCATTGTTATTTAATTTTTGCTATTTTTGAACACCCTGTATGTTAAATTGAACAATAAACTTTTTGGACGTTTTCAAGACAAGCTAAACTTTTAATGAAGAATGACTTTTTGTCGAAAAATTAATTTTTTTGTATTTAAATTAGGTAACTCAATCCGGGGACACCCTCTATATATAGTCCCATTAACCATGCTCTCCTGGTCAGGATACAACCGAAAAATTATCACAGTGATGAGGTCTAATAAAATCGAATTTAAGGTCTGTGGATTCTGGCGGAGAATGACAAAGAACAAAGAAACTTGTAAAAATGAGATCTGGAAGTTGTCGACCTTGTCTACAAAGTCTTGTTCAACTAAAACGCCCAAGACAAGATGACGCCACAATAAGTAATCTTGTTTGTGTATTTTTTTTTATTTGTATCACTAATGGAAGTGTATTTGGACAAGACAAGACAATTCATCTCTGATTTTCAAGAATACTTGCTGAGGAACATTTAAAAAAAGAGGAAAACTACTCCTTGAAAAAGAGTGTCTTACATTTCTACAATTAAATAGTTATTTCTAATGCTGTAAATAATACTATGTAGAAATAAATAATTGAACTAAGTAAACTAAAATTGCGATACACAAAAAAGCTATCACATTAACTGCGCTCAAAGTTATAGCGCAAAGAACATTCCCGCTACTGTCATTAAATTTTATGCGAAAAAATAAACCAACGCCACAGAGGATTGTGCGGGTTCACATAAATTTGAGACCTGTCCAGTAGAAGGGTTTCATCCAATTTATGTTTTATTTTAATACCCACATGGTAATGCGAAGCTGTAAAATACAGAGGTAGACATTGGAGATTTTTTCTCGTGTACAGCATGTAAATGAATCCTAAGGAGTCTGCAATACAATCCTGAAACGTGAACTGCATATGCACGACTATCGTCTAAGCTCAGTCCAAGAATTGTTATCAAACGACCAATCGCAGCCGATGTAACTTCTAGAATGGCTTTGAAAAGGTCTTTTAAAAAAACTTTTCTACTGACGAGGCATGTTTTTACTTTTCTGGTTATGTTAATTCTCAATAAATGATAATGTGGAGCTCTGAAAATCCACATATACACATCATAGTTGGCGTGTAGGCGGCCATGTCGAAAAGAAGGTTGCACCATGACCAATTACGAGTTCGCATCATTTTTTTTTTTTTTTTGGAAGACTTATGGACTAGAATTACAAATAAATTTCGGGAGATTAACAACTCTGCCAAGTGCTCACCAATGTTTGCGATTCTGTGAAAAGAAGAATGAGAAGAAGGTGGATACGTCACTCATTCAGTTTAAATGTAGGTTTATTTGTTATATAGTCAATATAACAATTTATCACTTTATTAACTTCTATACATGTTTCAACATCAACATATATATGTATATTGTAGACACATATGCGACGAAATTTACTTTGCGTTACCTTGCTCGTACCTTGCAACGTCAATACTTCTTGATTCAATCTGGAAACCTCAAGTGTAATAAAGAGCTTGAACTTGAGGCAATATCGATTATACCAAAATGTAATTAGGGTCTTCCCCCTTAACAGTTACAGGAATTCCCTAAGATATTGATTGAGTCAATCTCAATTCGATAATTATTACTACAAAGTGCAAAGTGGTTGTCAGGTCATACTAATGGACATCTAAGAGGTATGGTGAGATGCCTTTTAGGGCATTTCAGCTTGTCTGACCTCTGAATTTATTAATCTGAACAGTGCACGTTAGCAAAGTGGTAATTAAGTAATGTCAGTACTTATAAAAAAAAGTTGGTTAACAAAGACACTACACAATGTCGTCAGGATAGCTCTCAAAATTATAATGTGTAGTTATAACATGTTTTTATTCTTTTATCAGTTAAAGTTAAGTACTTTAAATGTTCGTTTAGTTTTATTGTGATTTGCAGAGCATTTAAATTGTATCTACTACATCATTGAACGAATATTTTTACAAATTATAGGAAAAACAAGATTAGCTGAACAATATTTTATACTTTAGCGTTTTCAAAGGCCCCACAGCACACGAGACATATGTATAAAGGAATTACGAAGCAGTGTGGAAATAATCTGGTAAATTAGGTCACTCATACGACAGCTTCAGTTTGTTCTAGCAAATACGAGTAATCTGACTGGCTAGAAGCCTTTCACATCTATTTGTATTATTCTCTAGTACACTGCTTTAAAAAATGAAATTAATTTTATGTACTGACGTTCATAGAAATGTTATATATACATAACTCGCTCACATCAAAGTTTTATCATTTTTCATTATCAATTTTCAGTTATTTTCCTATTTTCTATACAATGATTCGAGAGTCGAGGCACTGTTATGTGACAGGAAAAGTGTGAAGTACTGTAAATGTTAAAAATGTTGATTTTTTTGTATTTCGTAGTATTTGTAAATCGCAGATGATGATATTGTATATTAATCGTTTTTTAACTCAAGTACACAGAAAGAAATATCAGTAAAAATATATAACATAACGATAGACACAACGGACCTATATTTGGTTATGTAAAATTGGAATGTAAAAATTGTGTGAAAAAAGTCACAAGGAGTCAAGTCAGGCGAATAAGGAGACTGAGGAGCCACAGGAATATTTTTAGCGGCTAAAAACTCGTTGACCGAAATTACTGTGTGACAAGGCGCATTGTCGTGATGCAACATCGAATTGTTCTTGATGTTTAGTCTCACACGCGTGATCCTCTTTCGAGGTAAAAGTGTTGATTTACTGTTTGGCCTGGAGGTACAGACTCTCTGTGGACAATTCCCTGGCTATCAAAAAAAGCAAATCAGCATGCATTTGATCTTCGACTTGCTCATGCTTGCTTTTTCGGGTCTTGGAGGGCTTGAAGTGTGCCATTCCATGCTTTGGCGTTTGGTTTCCGGATCGTACTCAAACATCCCAGTTTCATCACCAGTAATGACACGTTCCATAAAATGGGGATCATTTTCAATCGAATCCAAAAGTCACGACACATTTCCCCTTCTGATGTCTTTTTGTTCCTGCGAAAGGTTTACTGGAAACATTTGTGCGTAGATTTTTTTGAAACAATTTTTGCGCAGATTTTTCTCATCCCCAATTCGTTAGTCAAAATCTGATGAACAGTGGTGTGATTCATATTTAACTCTTCCCCGATCATTCTTGTCGTCAACCGACGATCTGAACGCACAAGATAGGTTGTTGAAGATGAAGACCTTCCGCTGCGTGGTTCAAACCACCGAAAAATCATGGCTCTTGAAAAAATACTGTCTCCGTAGGCGTGTTGAAGTTTTGCAAAAGTATCAGTTGCGCTGATAGCACACCGTTGCTAAATATTAATGTAACTCATTTTTAAAACGTACCAGAAAAAAAAACGGTTTACGAAAACAGTCACAAACAAATGACTGCAACAAGTTCAAACTTGTACTGAAGTTGCATTTTAAGCATGTTAACCTACCAATACCCGTCTCTGCAGTGTTGCTATATCGGGTGCTACGGTGCCAGTCTCATTACTTAATTTACACACCTGGTATTTCATGTAATTTTACAGAACCAAACGTAAGTTCGTTGTGGCCACTATTATGTTATGTATTTTCACAGATATTTCTTTATGTCTAGGCACGTGTTTCTTTTCTCTCTTTTTCTTCATTCTTTTTCTTTCTTTCTCGGTGTGCTTTGTTTTTTAATTAATTTAATGCAGTCTTACATCAAACGAAGTACCTAACGCAATCATAACGCGAAAGGGAAAATTAAAGGAAAGGGAATGCTTTCATATTCCCAAAATTTATTTTTAAAGCGTTATATTTCTCCAAGCGATAACAAAAAAAAATACAGCCCAAAGACAATAAAAAGTCCTGGAAAGCACCGGCAAAAAAGCACCACAGGGGATGATTTTTTCTTACTAATTTTCGTTTTCCCAATCTGCAATGTAGATAGCTTCTTTATTTTTAAAATGTATTGTTGACGATGGAATGGAAAGGCTGTTAAATATTGAAAATGGTGGAGGCACCGGGGAAACCCTTCTATTTCAATTTTCTTCTCAACTTTTCTACGTTCATTATGATTTCAACTTATGATCAAAAGAAAACGGTAGCCATAAAATCTTCTCGCCAGTGCCGGTTGGAAACAAACTGAAAATTTAAACTTCGACAAAATCGTAATTCTCAAAGTTCATGTTAAGGATGAGCGAGCTGGAACATTGTTAATTAGCTTCCTTGATATTTTTTGCACATTGTTATTTTGCACGTCGGTGCTTCTAATACGTAGTGTAAAATGAATAATTTATCCATCCAGTTTGTAGGTTTGACGCGGGAAAGATGCCCATATCAGTAAGGACGAGTTCGCCTTGACAAAAATAATTTTTATTGTAAGAGGTTTAAATAAACAATAAAAAAAGTTTTCTTCGGCCAGGGAAAACGATTAGATTTATTTAATGTATTAACCCTAAACATTCTGTACCTTTTTTATAAAGATACTAGGTGTGTAAATTAGGTAATGAGCCTGGCAATGTATCGTCCGATCTAGCAACACTGCGGAGACGGGACTTGGAAGGGCGGTAGGTTAAAATCTAATGCACCTTCAGTACAAGGTTGAACTTGCTAGAGTCATTTGTTTGTGTTTTGTGACTGTTTTCGCAAACCAGTTTTTTTGTAGTGCGTTTTAAAAATGAGTTTTTTGACATTAATTTTGAACAACGGTGTGCTATCAGGTTTTGCTTCAGACCTGGACACAGCGCGATGGATAATCTTGCATGACTGCAACACGCCTACGGAACAAAAGACCAGGTTTTTCGGCGGTTTAAGGCATTCCCTGAAGGAAGAGAGTCGATTGAAGATGAACCACGCAGCGAAAGGCCTTCATCTTTAAGAACCGATGAAAATGTCAACAGAATACGGAATCTTGTGCCTTCAGGTCGTCGGTTGACGACATGAATGATCGGGGAAGAGTTGAATTTGAATCAGATTTTGACTAACGAATTGGGGATGAGAAAAAGCTGCGCAAAAATGGTTTCAAAAAAACTTTCGCAGGAACAAAAGACATCAGGAGAGAAAAGTGCCTTGACTGTTTGGAATGGATTGAAAATGATCCCCATTTTATGGAACGTGTCATTACTGGTGATGAGACTTGTGTACGACCCGAAAACCAAGCGCCAAAGCGTGGAATGGTATACTTCAAGCTCTTCAAAACCCAGGAAAGCAAAGAGTAGAGCAAGTCGAAGATCAAACGCATGCTGATTTGCTATTTTGATAAAATTTAAAGTTTGAAAAATTTGATTTGAAAAATCAAATTGGGACCATAGAAAACTATATAGTTAATTAGTGGGATGAGGTCAAATGTTTCCAAAAAAAACTAATTTTCAGTTAGTCGACGTTTCGCAAAATTTATTTGCATCCTCAGGACTCTAAAATATGACAAACACGCAATGTAGATAATAACAAACGTAATACCACACAGATTAAAATAGGGAATCAGGATTACATGTTTCATATTTATACTTACAATTGAATAAGCTTTTTGCTGTCGTTTTTAAAAATAAATATGAATGAAACATGAATGGCTGTAACCGACCAGCTGAAGGCTATTTCGGTATATAAGTTCCAGCACTGCTATGAGGAATAGAAGAGACGCGTTCAGCGCTGTGTGGCTTCCCAAGGAAGTTATTTTGAAGAGACAATACTGAACTGGGAACACATTTTTCGGGATCAGATCATCAAGTTCAAAACAACAGCGTAGTAGGACAGTGTAATAGAACGCATAAAATTTGGAAAACTCAAAAAGCTGACTAATTCTATTCGAATAAAAAAAATAAAAAACCAGTGTCATTACCTAATTTACACACCTCGTATAATATGGTGTGTTCAAAGACGGCCACAGTGAGGAAAACGTAGCACGTAACTTAATTGTTACTTTATTTCATTTGTTAAGTATGGAATAATTCACAGATTATACTTAATTACCTTTTTAACTCAATGTTGTAAAATGTTTGCAAAACTCATCTAACCAATCTTGAATATTTCGATTCGACTTCTACTTTTCGCCCATTTCTAAATGAAGACTTCAATAATGTCATCAAAAAATAAATCGAAACCACAAACTTCAAAAAAGAAGTATCACGTTACCTACTGCCGATTTTAATTTACTTTACTGCATTTCTAGGATAATTGGTAACTTCAAAAAAAGTTTTTCGCAATATTTGGTGTCACTAAATGCACGATATGAACATGAGCTTCACAAGTTTAACTGATATTGTTTTTAAATGGTAATCTCATATTACCGGACATACAGTTTAATTGTTATTGTACGATAATAATTACATATGCTAATTTTATTACACAAACAAAATATAACTTTATAACAGTATCAAAACATTTATTATTTACATCCCATATTTGATTAATCGTGACTGATAAACTCTTCACGTTACCAGAATAAATGATTGCCTCAAGAAACCGGACAAAATTAGAATGTTGCGTATTAGAGTACTTATCTATCACAGAAAAAAGATTAAAATATCGGTCTTATATAAACGCAGTGAAGAAACAAACAACACGGAATAAATAATTGTTATTACGAGTTTTATTCATATCTCGATCTGTTTTCAAAATGAGTACTTCAGCATTAATATAGTGTGGTTTGGAAAACGTGTCTAGAAGAATCAACACACAAACAACAAATTTGGAAAAATATTGAATTCAAACAGATATATTCAAACAAATAAAATATTACGTCTACATTACTATAAATTATGTAAGATAAATAATGTGCATGTTGTTCTTATTCCAATTTCCAGTACTCACTATTATATTTTGCCAGCTGTGCCTTCTAACGTCTCACATTACGTACAGGATGAGTTTGTGAAAATTCCCACCTCCCTTTTCTGGTATCTTGGAAGCAACGAAAACTTTTTTTACAGGGGTAACTTACGTTTTCTCGGATTTAAAGGACTCGATCGATAGAAAGACTTATGGCTGACTGTTGACACTTATAGTGACAGTTCTAAAACAAGCCCTCGAACAAGAAACGATATGCCTTAAAAATTTGCATAAACCACTTGACTTTTTTCTTTACGCACGTTATAATGTCATAGTATAGTTTATTTGTTTTGCTTTCTATGGCGATCCATGGCTAGTGCGATAAAACGTCTCCGTTCTTTGTTTCTAAACGGTAAGCACAGCTAACTAGATGGAATAATTTAAAGTGAAATAACTCAAAAACGGCTGGTCCAAACATAGATATACTATATATGTACATATTTTCGGAATGTGGAAATTAAGTTTAGTTCAAAATGTGACAATGTATAGGGTGTTCTATCTAATAAACAACATAAGAAAACTTTTTTTTTTGTAATCGTCATTTATTTTTCTGGTTTACAAATAAAAACAAAAAATAAAAACCTCTTGTATTTACCTTATTTTTCTAAAAAAAGGTTAAACCTCACCCCACTAAAAATAAACCACCCCTTTAAAAATAAACTTTCTGGAGAGGTGGGAAATAATAAGAAAAAACCTTGTATGTGTTTCAGTGATAACTTTGATAGGTACTACTTTTATATTATTTCATTGTCTTCTACAAGAATTAACGTTTATATGGATTATTGCTAAAAAACATTTTAACTTAAGAAAAATGAAACTAGAGTGAAAATCGAATCTTACATTGATTTATAGCACAATTTCAACCATTTCGAGCACTATTAAAAACAAATCGCAGCACTTTGAAAGTGCAGTTAATATCCTTAGTCTATCCATTACTTGCAAGTTATGCCAAGTTATGCAAATATCTCTAATTATGCAATTTTTATCTCTTTTTCAATCAACAATTTCGCTTCTAAAAACATCTTTAGCAAACACCAATTACTACAACTTGTAAAGGATACTTTGCAGTTTTCAAAACCCTACTTGAATTTTCTATACGTTCATTATTTCCCGAGTAATTGATTACCAAAGTCAAAAATGACTTTTTTGCTTTGAATGGCGATCACTCAGCGAAAAATCATCTTACAGGGCTCGAAAACAGGCCAAATTAAAGAGAATTAAATTATCTAAAAGAGTGTTATAATGAAATTATTGAAAACAATTTATTAAAGTCCGTGGACCTTTTAAAAGATAAGCAAAAACTTTGAAAAAAATTCTTTTAATGTTTTCTTATGATAACTCAAAAACTGCTGACGCTAAAAAAATTAAACTCAAGATCCAAAAACTATAAACTTGGAGCTTCAGTCTCCTTTTCTATTCTTTCTTCTACCAAGTTACAGGCTCTTTGAAAATCACCTGAAAATTTGATATTTTTTTTGGATCAATCAGTTTCTACCCCTACATTTTGAAAGGTATTGCCTTTGGTTGGATTAGGTCCAGGAATAAATAACAACTATTCGATTTTTTGCCAACGTTTCGGAGCTTTATTTCTCCTTCATCAGGGCTCAATCAATGTTGTTATTGTTGTCATGTAAGGTGGTACGTTACAAACATTGGCGGTACTGTCTATATACATATATAGTAAATGTATAAAGATAAAAACAAAACTCTATTAACAGGACAATACACTTTAAAAATTACTATAGTAATGAAGGTTTTTGAGAGAATCTAACCTGTCGTACGCATATCACATTTGTGATATGCATACCACATATGCATACGAGAGGTTAGATTCTCTCAAAAACCTTCATTACTATAGTAATTTTTAAAGTGTATTGTCCTGTTAATAGAGTTTTGTTTTTATCTTTATACATTTACTATATATGTATATAGACAGTACCGCCAATGTTTGTAACGTACCACCTTACATGACATCAATAACAACATTGATTGAGACCTGATGAAGGAGAAATAAAGCTCCGAAACGTTGGCAAAAATCGAATAGTTGTTATTTATTCCTGGACCTAATCCAACCAAACAAAAAACAAACTAATAGAGAAGAAGGTCGCTAAATTCCCCACAGATATTAGTCTACAGTATTTTGAAATATTACTCCAAACCGATTAGTCATTGGCTTAGTGACGTAATTACGTAAATGTAATTACATGTTTGCTGCTGTAAAAGGATGTTCACCCGTGTATTATACAATAAAGGAGAATTACATAAACGCCATAAGATCAAATTTTTTGAGAGAATCTAACCTGTCGTATGCATATCACAAATGTGATATGCGTACGACAGGTTAGATTCTCTCAAAAACCTTCATTACTATAGTAATTTTTAAAGTGTATTGTCCTGTTAATAGAGTTTTGTTTTTATCTTTATACATTTACTATATATGTATATAGACAGTACCGCCAATGTTTGTAACGTACCACCTTACATGACATCAATAACAACATTGATTGAGACCTGATGAAGGAGAAATAAAGCTCCGAAACGTTGGCAAAAATCGAATAGTTGTTATTTATTCCTGGACCTAATCCAACCAAACAAAAACAAACTAATAGAGAAGAAGGTCGCTAAATTCCCCACAGATATTAGTCTACAGTATTTTGAAATATTACTCCAAACCGATTAGTCATTGGCTTAGTGACGTAATTACGTAAATGTAATTACATGTTTGCTGCTGTAAAAGGATGTTCACCCGTGTATTATACAATAAAGGAGAATTACATAAACGCCATAAGATCAAATTTTTTTGAGAGAATCTAACCTGTCGTATGCATATCACAAATGTGATATGCGTACGACAGGTTAGATTCTCTCAAAAAACCTTCATTACTATAGTAATTTTTAAAGTGTATTGTCCTGTTAATAGAGTTTTGTTTTTATCTTTATACATTTACTATATATGTATATAGACAGTACCGCCAATGTTTGTAACGTACCACCTTACATGACATCAATAACAACATTGATTGAGACCTGATGAAGGAGAAATAAAGCTCCGAAACGTTGGCAAAAATCGAATAGTTGTTATTTATTCCTGGACCTAATCCAACCAAACAAAAACAAACTAATAGAGAAGAAGGTCGCTAAATTCCCCACAGATATTAGTCTACAGTATTTTGAAATATTACTCCAAACCGATTAGTCATTGGCTTAGTGACGTAATTACGTAAATGTAATTACATGTTTGCTGCTGTAAAAGGATGTTCACCCGTGTATTATACAATAAAGGAGAATTACATAAACGCCATAAGATCAAATTTTTTGAGAGAATCTAACCTGTCGTATGCATATCACAAATGTGATATGCGTACGACAGGTTAGATTCTCTCAAAAACCTTCATTACTATAGTAATTTTTAAAGTGTATTGTCCTGTTAATAGAGTTTTGTTTTTATCTTTATACATTTACTATATATGTATATAGACAGTACCGCCAATGTTTGTAACGTACCACCTTACATGACAACAATAACAACATTGATTGAGCCCTGATGAAGGAGAAATAAAGCTCCGAAACGTTGGCAAAAATCGAATAGTTGTTATTTATTCCTGGACCTAATCCAACCAAACAAAAACAAACTAATGGAGAAGAAGGTCGCTAAATTCCCCACAGATATTGGTCTACAGTATTTTGAAATATTACTCCAAACCGATTAGTCATTGGCTTAGTGACGTAATTACGTAAATGTAATTACATGTTTGCTGCTGTAAAAGGATGTTCACCCGTGTATTATACAATAAAGGAGAATTACATAAACGCCATAAGATCAAATTAATCTAGCCTTTAAGTAAGACCAATTTGCCGCTTCAGCAAACTTCTTTGGGGTTTAAACATCTACGTTCGGTAAACCGCGTAATGATTTACTCATTCAGCGAGCTTGAATCATTTATTCCGCTGTGTTAATTACTGCTAGCTAGGCCCTGAAGGCTTCAAGAGAGATTTAATGCTTAAATATTTCAATGTTTCGTTTCTCTGTATTAGCAAGAATGCATTCAAAAAGTGGATAAAATAATTTGATTACCACTTTTTCTGTTTTAACTATTATATATTGTGTCCACAAGCTACATTTTCTTACTCATGCGTGTCTTTTTTTGAATTTTTGTAATATTGTTGGTTCAAAATTTCGGCAAAATTAATATACCTACTAACTGATAATCTTTTATGGTGTTATATTTTTAACATAGATCATTTATATGAGGATACGAAAGCGATATCAATGGAAGACCGCTATCAGAAGTATGTTTGCTTTTGTCGCCCATAAAGTTCTATCCATAAGGTTGAACTAGCTAGATGCACAAACAGACTTACAAATAACCATGTTTTGTTTCTCAAAATCGATTTGTTCTAGAAGACGCAATACTTTTTACCAAAATAGTGATCTTTCTATCAATATAACTTTCGTTAAAAAAAATTAACTCATACAAAAGCTCTGCGTCAAAAAGGAAAGCTGACTATGAAAAATCAACACCCACCGTATTCATTTAGTTGAGATTTTACGAAATGATATATCTAAATAATCAAAATAAATAAGCCAAAATTTGCCAAAACCATTAAATCCGCCATGGAGACAAAAAAATCTTGTTTATTTTTAAAAAACTTTTAACTTTTTGGAGGTATATAACCCAAAACTAAAATCTTTTTACCTACATTTTTTTAGTAAATTATATTTATTAGTTGCCGTTAATCTGCTAAAAAAAGTAAAAGATAAATTGTCACCTTTCATTGCAAATCTTTTTATGAGTAAATTTGAGACAGAAGCAAAAGATAAAAAGCAATAGTTTAGATAATTTTGTTGATAAATTAAATAACCGCTTCTCTACCATAAAATTTACATTTGGAATGGAACACAATGAACAGCGACATTTTTAGATGTTTAGTTATTAGAAATAGTGAAAATAAGTGTGAGAGATTGATGCATATAGGAAAGTAACCGCGACTTTTAGATATTTTCCCAACGATTCACACCACCCTTTTCAACATAAAATGGCAAGTTTTAATTTTCTAATTCACCGTCTGTTAAATTTCACTCTCAGTAAAGAGAGGTTTGAACATGAGAAACAATTAATTAAGATTAATATAGGCTAAGAATAACGGTTACTCAGTCCATTTAATAGATAAGTTAATAAGACAGCATCAATTTAAGAGAACTCTGTACAATTCCACGGCTTTTCGTAGAGATACTGACAATTCGAAATTTGTTTCGTTACCATATGAACCTAAATTCACCCGCGGACTAGATAGATAAAGTTTTTAAAAATATTAATATCAATTTAGTTTATAATCCTAAAAATAAACTACAGGCGCTTTTGGGCAATCCCAACGACGAAATCGACAATAACGAAAAGTCAGGAATATACGAAATATGTTGTAAAGACTGTGATCAAAAGTATATTGGGCAAACAAAAAGATCTATTTTGACTAGATTTAAAGAACACATGGCTCATTTGAAATATGTCAGAACGGAAAAATCTTGTGTTGCCCAACACACTTTTGACAACCATAGGATAGACATAAATAATTTAAAATTAATTAGAAATGTAACAAACAGTAGACAGTTGGTTTTTGACTGTTTGCTCTGATAAACAAAGACAGATGTTACGGTTCAGTGAACCGTGTCAACAAATTTATTATAAATGGTGCAAGTGTGTAGGTTAGAATTTAGTTTTAATCCTCTTCTGAAGATGCCAACTTAGTTGGCGAAACGCGCTTCGAGAAAAGTATAGTAGTTCGGTGTTTCGTGGAAAACGTCCAGTTTTCTGTTTCTACGCCGAAGGTTCCAGTACCCACTCCAGAATCTGCTAAACATTGGCGGCGTAGTTTGCGGACATCCTGTATAAAGCGCTTCAATATTTGTATCGTAGATAAATTATAATTAAGTAAAACGTAATCCATCTAATTTCATCCGAATTGATGCACTTAGATTCTGTTTGTTCACTAGGAAATGAAAATCATTGTCTTTGGGTTTTGATTAATGTTCAAAAATTGAAAACGTGCATTAGCCAGTGTTTGCTGGATCTATTCTGAAGCTTTAACAACACTTTTTTCGTTATTTTTTTTTAAATACAATTTTGTTAAAGTGATTTTACCTGCAACGGCAAAAGGTGCATTTATTAGTACCCCATAAAATAGTTTTCTCGTACCTATATATAAAAAACTACTTTGGTAAAAAAAAAACAAGTTGATATTTTATGTTTCACACTTGAAAGATTTTCCATTTAACACACGAAATTCATTTCTATACACAACGCGCGCTTTTCGTTAACCACGTTGTCATCATCGGGAGATGATTAAAACTAATTTGATATTTATTATATTTCTAATGCAAGTCCAACTCCACCACGCTGTAGGCTTCCGTTAAAACCTATAAAAGCAGTTCTAAGAGAGCCCAAAAGTCGAGTTCCGCAGAAACTCGCGATCAAATTGCATTTACTTTTTACTTCACTGCTGCACCGGCGGAATTAAAAGGCTTTTAAAATTTGTCGGTGAATTATTACCGCCAGGCAACGGCAATTCAGGTTTTCATTTCCACGATTAAATGGGATTGTACCCTAGTTTAATGATTTTTTCCTTCAATATGAACCTCTATAATCTTTTTAGGGAAAATATTGTACATATATTAGGTGCGCCACCTACTACACTTTTCTCGACGCGCGTTTCGCCAAATAAGTTGGCATCTTCAGGAAAAGATTAAAACTAAATTCAAACTTATATACTTCCTATATAACCGTAACATCTGTCTTTGTTTATCAGGGCAAACAGTGGACTGTTGGGTATTGGACCATTGTCCTTATTCATACTACTGTTTTGTTTAATGACTTCTAAACTTCCAAAAGGATCCAAGTGTCTACTGTTTATTACATTTCTAATTAATTTTAAATTATTTATGTCTATCCTATGGTTGTTGTCAAAAGCATGTTGGGCAACACAATATTTTTTCGTTCCACCATATTTTAAATGAACCATGTGTTCTTTAAATTTAGTCAAAATTGATCAAGCAATTGTCCGCAAAGAGTTTGTGCCTCTAGACCAAACAGTAAATCAACACTTTTACAGAGAGGTTCTTGAAAAACTTTGAAAAAGGATCATGCGTGTGAGACCGAACATCAAGAACAACTGGATGTTGCATCACCACAATGCGTCTTGTCACACAACCATTTTGTGACACAGTAAACGAGTTTTTAGCCAGTAAAAATATTCCTGTGGCTCCTCAGCCTCCTTATTCGCCTGACTTGAGTCCTTGTGACTTTTTTTCTCTTCCCGAGATTGAAAAATCACCTCAAGAGACGTCATTTTGGGACCATAGAAAACATTTAAACGGCTTTAACTGACCAATTGAAGGCTATCCAGTATATGAGTTCCATGAGGAATGCAAAAACCGTCTCCAGCGCTGTGTGGCTTCCCAAGGAAGTTATATTGAAGGAGACCATACTGAATTATAATTATGTATATTCGAATAAAAGAAAATACAAAAATCAGTATCATTACTTAATTTACACACCTCGTATTTTCCAGAAAGAAGATAATTTTTTGTCCTAACGGGGTTTCAGTTACCTTTGACATATTTCTTCAATTATTGGAAAAGAACAGACCCATCTTGAATGCGGCTTCAGAGTGATCCTTACTTGTATCAAGAATGCTCCTAATAAGTTTAGTAATCGGAAAATTATATAACATACGTTATACCTACACTTTTCAAGATGTTTAATCTAAAACTAAATTTCATGTAAATGAAATTTGAAAATGTACATTAAAAATCCATTTACTAAGTCCTGGGTAATTCGTTAAAAGCTTTGAAAGCGTACACAGAGAAGCTAATCTACCCATATTATGCAGGCTATTAAAGTCAAATATCATGTACGCCCTGGTGTATTTGAGTATAATTTTATGGAATATGTCAGCAGAAGTGACCCTCAATACTACATTAAAATTATTGAATGCCTATTAACTTAACTATCAAATAAAAAAATCATGAACTATTCAAACGTTTTTCAGGAAATAATTTTTCTCACATTTGTTTTATAGTAGAGCACAGTGGCGGCTGGTGATAAAGGGCGCAGGGGCACGTGCCCAGCCCAAATTTCAATAGAAAATATTTCTTTTGTGTTAATTTACTATAAATTACTGTTTCAATAATATCAATTAATTGTATACCACAAACTATTCATATTCTAATTATTATTCCTTTTATACCACAAATAATGATTTTTATCACATATATATGACAGACTATCGATCGAGTACCGAGCCACCGTAGTCCGAATTCGCATCAAGCCACCGTAGTCGCATTCCGCGCGCGTGAGCGAGGGCACACAGTTTGCCAGCCCTCGTTTTTAATCGGGCTTTTTCGGTGACTGGTAAAATTTGGAGACGATTGCAGCAGACAGACGTCGTTAAATCGTTCGAAAATCAGCTGAACGGGTCACACTTGTTTAGTGATTGTTTTGTGATTGTTTATTTAGTGAACTTTTTTAGTGATTGTTTATTTTCTTCGCTGAGAAGTGTGTTTTTATTGTTTTTGATTGTGAAACGTTTCAAAATGAATTCAGTGGACTTTTTATTGACTAATACAGATATTACATACGAGATCCGAACGGAAATTAAACGGTAAGGAAGGCCGATACCCGATTTGATTATTTCCAAAACAGACGTAGGAAAATCGCGAAATTATTCACGATATTTTAATAGTAGTGTCTACGACAGATTTAAGTGGTTATGTGGGTTTCCTAAAAGAAAAAAACTGTTTTGTTTTATTTGTTTAGTGATGGGTAACCAAAGTACATGGACTCAAGAAGGGGTGAGTGATTTAAAACATTTAAATGAACGAGCTAAGAAATATGCTAGCTACAATGAAAAACATTTACATAACATCTTAGATTTTAGTGTGTTGGGAAAGGTACACATAAGGCAAGACCTTGATAGTGCTTATCGTGAAAATATAAGACGTCACAATGAAAATGTGGATAAAAACAGACATATTTTAAATCAAATAATTAATTGTATTAAATTTTGTGAAACAAATCCGGAACTTTAATGAAAAGGCGATTAACATTTTTGTGAACAATAAGGACAGGCGAGCTGATTTCCTCTACAAATAACGGTAAGATACCTATATCAAATTTTTTTCACGTTGCCACCCATTATTTTAATATATTTAAGCCCTCAATATTCGTGACTAAATATTATTTCAAAAAGCTACCAAATCCCAAAAATTATTCTTGTGAAAGTCTATATTTTTGTATAAAAGAATTTTTCATTGCAATTCTGAAATGTCAGTAAAACGCATCACCTTGAAAATTTTAAAAATTTTCGCCTGCGGCGCCATTGGTAGCTATTGCGTAATCCTACTGACACACCCTGTGCCTATCCATGTAACACACCCACGAGCCGTCACTGGTAGAGCAAATCAGCATGGATTTGATCTTTGACTTGCTCATTCTTGTTTTTTTTTTTTGGGTTTTGGAAAGCTTGAAGTGTGTTATTATATGCTTTGGTAAGTAATGTCACGTTCCATAAAACGGGGATCATTTTCAATCGATTCTAAAAAAGTCAAGACACCCTTCTCTCCTGATGTCCTTTTGTTGCTGCGAAAGGTTTCTTTTTTTGCGCAGATTTTTTTCATCCCCAATTCGTTAGTCAAAATCTGATGAACAGTGATGTGATTCAAATATAACTCTTTCCCGATCATTCTTGTCATCATCCGATGATCTGAACGCACAAGATCCTGCATTCTATCATTTTCAACTGTTCTTGAAGATGAAGGCCTTCCGCTACTTGGTTCATCTTCAATCGACTCTCTTCCTTCTGAGAATGCCTTAAATTATCGAAAAACCTGGGCTCAGGAAAAAAACACTGTCTCCGTAGGCGTGTTGAAATTTTGCAAAAGTATCCGTTCCGCTGTGTCCAAGTCTGAAGCAAAACCTGATAGCACACCGTTGCCCAGAATGAATGTCACTCTTTTTTAAAACGCACAAGAAAAACTGGTTTACGAAAACAATCACAAAGAACAAACAAATGACTCTAACAAGTTCAAACTTGTACTGAAGGTGCATTACATGTTAACCTACCGCCCTTCCAAGTCCCGTCTCCGCAGTGTTGCTAGATCGGGCGCTACGTTGCCAGTCTCCTTACTTAATTTACACCTCGTATATACGGGTAAACACGGGAAACGGATATTCCTAAGAACGGAAACACTTCTGACACTTGTGTATTGTCTTTGTCGAACTCACGTAAAATTCGTCGTTTCCCTGTGGTCGAACTTTTTTACTATAACCCCCTTATCCTAACTTTTAATGTAGTACATCGAAAATTTTTTACGATATTTAAAAAATTCTGTTTATAAAATTTAATTTGAATACCCTGTATCTCGAAACCTAAGCCTTTGACGACTTACAGGTATATTTGCATAAGTTTATTGTTTTAATTTTAAACGTTCTATGACGTGTTAAAGCCCGGCTACAAAAACTGAAACACCCTGTATGCATAACATCCATTGTCAACTAAATGCAAATTATTCAAATGTTTATCTATTGTCGTACCAAAACCACCATTAATCACCATTAATATGTAGTAAAAGTAGAGCAGTTTCATATACTGCTGAAAAGGCTTTATCTATACATTTTAGGATTTCTGAGATGTGATAGACTATACACAAAATTTCATCAATATTTGAGAGAAACAGCCGTGTCAATTTCTCTATCAGACGTAATTTTGTGCAACGATACCTAATTTTTATATCGCAGCTTGTAGGTAGTGGCAGCACTGATTCCATTCAACCGTAACTCACGAGTATAAAGAACTTTTATTATCAACGGGGGAATTCACAGCTTTCATGTATTTTCGAACATTACCTCTATACATCTTTCTGTTCAAAGGTATATTGTGCTGCAGTACTTTGTTGTAGGAAATAATTTTTATTTATTATATCATTAGTGCATCTCCAATATCTCCCTCGTAATATATATACAAGAAACTAAAATATGTATTATCCTGATGTATTTTGTACATTATGTAATTTCGTTTATATGCGAAATAATAACTTAACGAAATAATAAACTACATACTTTCCTTTTAGTTGCTGAAGGAAAAAGCTTGTTTTTCAATCTGAATATGTGACATCGCATCAGGTTGAAGACTAGATTCTCTGCTGCAAGTTTGGTAAATAAAGAAAACTTCTAGAATTTGTGAAACAATAAGGTATTCATAGATGTACTGGAAAATTTAATAATCATTTATTGACATTTTGCAGGTCCTGAATTGACGCCTTTTTCTTTTAAAATCTTGAACCACTTATAGCTGATATCGGGGTATGAACTAAAATTACAAATCATTATTATTTTTGTTTTTGTCATATTAATTTATCCACATATTTTAATTTGTTTCCTTATGGGATATTTTGTCTGATCAGGTAATTTTGAATTCTAGTATGCAAAAGACAATGACCTCTTCATAAAGTAGATTTCACGTCTTAGTCTTGAGTTATTTGATGATATAAAGCAAGGGAGTTATGTCAGAGGAAATATATAAATATAACCATAAAAGAGGCACAAAAATGGGATCAGTTTATTTTATTACAGTGATAACCAATAAAGTGTAAAATGAAATTATCGGAATGACTGCTCTCTTCGAATCTTCCAGTGTTATACTTTTTTCGGGATGTGTTTACAAAGAAAAATAATGTAGAAATACTTCATTTCGTTTTTATGAAATGAACTGCTCGTCAAAATCTGCGTAATATTTTTTAGATTAGCATCATTTGCGTTCTATTTGCGAGTTAGAGACTTTCCGTTTTTAAATTTCGGTAGCCTATAGAGTTGATTCTAATGCCCAAAGTCGTGACCTTGTGACTTAAAAGGTTCGGCTTCCACACTCCAAAAACTAACCCCATGTCGAAATATGAAATCACAAGATTTTGACAGGAATTCAAAGAATTACGGAATGGATTAAGACGGACACTTTGGGGCAAAAACTCCATCCTGGTACACATTATGACCTCCTCAATAGGTTGTTTACAATCGTCATAATATTTTCAATCTATTTACAAATGGTAACGACTGTGCCATTATGGCAAAAAGCACACAAAATCAGATAATATTATGTAAAAACTAGGGTGGGAAAAAAAAAATTTTTAAGCTTTAGTTACCATAAAAATATTGTTCAAGGTGACAAAAAAATAAGCCTGTCAAAAGGGCAGCTCTTAATTTTAATGTTAAGAGGCGTCTCATCGTGATTTTTGATTTACCATTTAAATAACACGGGAATTTTTGTTTTTCGAATTTTATTGCGTTCTAACGAATTGTTGTGGTGTAAAAATCAATACATATTTTTGAAGGAAATTAAACGATCTACAAAAAAGGTCTGAAATGATTTTTCGCCAAGTCATCTCGCTTAAAAGTTATTCGAGGTCAAAGTTCAACTACAAATGGCATATGATGACGTCCACATTTTTTTATACTTTATCACAAAATAAGTAAAAACAAGTTTTTCTCTACAAATTCGTAGAAGACGAAGGAAAAATATGATGTTTTATGGTTTTGATCCATTATTTTGTGATAAAGTATAAAAAATTGTGGAAGTCTTCATATGCTATTAATTGAAGAATGAATGAATGAATTGACTAATTAATGAGGTTGAACTTTAACCTCGAATAACTTTTAAACGAGTTGACTTAGCGAAAAATCATCTCAGACCTTTTTTGTAGCTCGTTTAATTTCCTTCAAAAAGTGTGTATTGATTTTTACAACACAACAATTCGTTAGAACGCAATAAGATTCTAAAAACAAAAAATTCCCGTGTTATTTAAATGAGAAATCAAAAATCACTATGAGACACCTCTTAACATTAAAATTAAGAGCTGCCCTTTTGCCAGGCTTATTTTTTTTCATCTTGAACAATATTTTCATGGCAACTAAAGAAAAAAATTAAAAGTTTTTTTTTGACCCACCCTAGTAAATACACTACACGACCTCTAAAAGAAATAGTACACGGTTCAAAATACGTATCGTTCGTTCAAAAAGTTCCGGGACAATTTTTTTACGAATAAAAACAAGAGTTTAGGAATTTTTTTTATTTAATTTTCAACATAATCCCCTCCTCGTTCTATACAAATTTTGCTGCGTTCGTATAACCGCTGGAATTACCTGGAAAATTCTTCTTCTGGAATAGCTTTCAGAGCTTTGGTCACATTCCTTTGAATTGCCTCAACGTCTTCAAAACGTTCACTCTTCATCGCCATTTTAAGTTTAGGGAATAAAAAGAAGTCTGCCGGAGCCACATCTGGTGAGTAGGGTGGTTGATGAATCGTGGAGACAGCCTTTTGGGCCAAAAACTGAATGACGAGTATCGACGAATGGGCAGGCGCATTGTCTCCGGTTGTCTACAATTGTCTACAATTCCTGTCTCACGCATCGAATCCGCTTCAAAAGTCGATCCAGGATACCTTTATAGAATTGTGCGTTCCCTGTTTGTCCCGGTGGGACAAATTCGCTATGGATAATCCGGCGAGAATCGAAAAATGAAATGACCATCGTTTTGATTTTTGGACTTTGTCGCTCGAACTTTGGTGGGACGTCCTTCGTCCCTGCCTCGCCACTCAGCGGTTTGAAAAATCTTGCTGCGGCTTAAACAAGCATCACCATACGCAGTTTTCAATAACTTGAATGTTTCCGAACCACTTTTTCCCAATTTGAAACAAAATTTAATTGCGGAACGTTGCTCCATCGCGAAAATTATGACGCAGTTGCAAAAACACGTCTACCTCAAATGAACACAGCTGGCCAATAAATGAAGTTACAGCGCTCACATCTCCACTGTGGGTAACTAAGGCGTGATATTACATAGTTCCGCCGTCAGATAACAGATAGCGCTAGTTGCAGATTTTATATAAAATTAGTCCCGGTTAGTAACTTTTTGAACGAATTGTGTATATTTAGTTGTTAATCACACATAATTTGAAAGGCGCTTAAAATAAGTTTATACTTGAATTATCGTAGAAAGAGTTGTATAGTGCCGACTCTGCGTTGTAGCACTTTCCGTACCCTAGTCATTATGCTTGTCTAGAGGACTGTTTTGGTTTTATGTCGACTATCGACTTGACGTATTGAGAAGCGTATTTTGTATGGCAAGTACGCCTCAAGTACGCTTCAGTGATAAAATGAGAATACGACGCCGTACGTTCCGCAAAAAAAAGTTTCTGTAGCGACACACATAATGCGAAAGCTCGCCTCCGGGTTCATTTAGTAGTAATACAGCGCCAACTTTGCTCGCGACGGAAACCTGATAACGAACGTAAAATTTCATGAGTCGCTAGTCTGCCTGGTTATTCGACGAGAATAAGTTTTTCAGGATAACGCTGAAATGCTGAACAGTATGCTGCCATCTTCGTATTCCGGGGCCAAGATTAAAAATGTGTCGCATAAGGTTTCGGGGGAAGAAAGAGCAAACGAATATCTATGTAATTTAAGCAAAAAATTGTGTGCAGTTTTTTTTTATGAATTTTCACAGGTTTTTTTGATCTCGTAAAATTCATTTAGTTACTCTTGTACTTCAACATTCACGTAATTTGAATGCTCTAATTCATAGGCGTTTTAATAATAATTTATTAAGTTACACATACATTGATTTTTAAGTATGTAAAAAACGCGTTTTTTGGTATAGTTTTTACTGAAACTGTTTATGTAGTACACTCGAACACCTCTTATTTCACCTTCGCTTAATTCACATCCTCTGTTATTTCACCACGTTTCCCCCTATTAGGTCGCGAAACCGTCCCGGTTAAGTCGCCGCCTGTAAAAGTTTTAGAACTACGTTTGGAAATTGGATTCTCGCATGAATATATACAATTTTTATTGAAAAAAATGATTGTGTAATACATTTATTGATTTAAAATAGGTTAGGTGTCTTTTAAAAAATATTTAATCTTTAAAATATTCATTCAAGTGGAAAATTAAACTTTGTCACGCACGACTGGGTACTTACATTGATTTTTCGTTCAGTTGGTTCATGTTTCGTTATAACAAGTGCTGTGGTCTATCTCTAAATATTTCTTTTTGCAGTTGAAACACAAAAAAAGTTGAGGTTATGATCGCGACTTAAGAGAGGCAAAATTTCGCGACTTAAGCGAGGTAATGAAACACGGATTTGGCGACTTAAGAGGGGTTCGAGTGTAATTTGAAAAGTTTCAAAAGTTTTTCCACAATTTTTGTCTGGAGATACTTAAATTCGAAGGTTTATATTAATCGACTGGATAATATTCAGGACTTAAAGAAAATAGTTCGACAAAAAAATTGACACATAACCCGAAATGCTACAAAATGTAGGAGATAAGTAGGGTTGGCCGAAGAGCAGGTCATTGACTCTTTTTGAGCCGCTTCGCCCGACTGTCTGGCAGACTAGTATTATTATTAGTGTGTTCGAGGTGTTTATGTTGTCAGCGTAGGTATTACCTTAATAATAAAATGTCACACTTACACAGCAAACAAAAACTTATTTTCATTTTTTTTTCAGTTATTTTACAATTCAATCCTGCCGAACCTGCAGCTATTAAAGAGAGTTAGGCCAAATTTCAAGATGTGTCCTCTGAAATGGTCCTAAAATCGATTCATAGTAACTATTACTATAAAGGTTTGTATGACGGCATACAAAAATTACAAAACAGTGCGTTGTCGTTAGCGGAGTCACAACAAATAGTGGACGAAGCAAAATCGGAAAATAAGTTTTACATTTTTTTTAAAAGCTTCCCCCCCCCAAGTTCTTTTAGAATATCATTCTTAGATAGTTATACATCAGAAATAAAAAACAAAAAAATGGGGAAAATTTTTCTGGGTATAGGGGTAAGTATAACCCCTTAAATAAAGACACCGGTTTTTCTAAATTAAGACAAAGCGATAGTGCATCTACAGATCCTTTAAGTTAATGCAAAGTATGAGTATTTTAATTATATCTCCATTACAGTATCAGAAGATGTCGAACAGTGCCTTTCAAAATGTAAGTATATATTTTCACCATAGCGAACAAGACTCTCAAATAAATCGGAACTATAGATAATTCATGTATATTTGAAGTGAAATCGTATTTCATTTTCATTTCATAGGGATTTTTTTCACCTCTAAATTCCGCACGCATCTGCTATTATTCTCCTTAAAAACCGGGATAATTTCCTTTTTTTTCACTAAAGTACTTGAATATCATCTAGCAGCTATCTTTTATCATATCAGCGGATAATTTTTTGTTATGCACGTGTTGCTGACATACATACAAAAAAATCCCGCAACAAGAAAGATTTTCGAGTCCTGAGTGAATTTTTACAATACAGCGAATTTAAAATAAGTTAAAGAAGAAAAGAACAATTCAGCAGGAAATAATAAAGCACTTTAAACTGCTTGGGGGATTTATCTAAAACCTAGAACTCACTTTTTTTTTATTTCTATGTTTCACACATAGACAACAATTTTTCGTGACAGACGCTGCACATTATTGTCCATAATAAAATAAATCTTCGAAATCAGCGAAAAAATTGTGTTTTTTTGGCGTTTGCACGTGTAAAATATTATTATTAACGTAATACCGACGCCGACGACATAAACACCTCGAACACCGACGTGTGCCGCTGCCTTTCCACAAAATACCAAACTACTACACTTATCTCGACGCGCGTGTTTCGGTATCTTTCGTTTGGCATCTTCAGGAGAAAATTAAAACTAAATTTTAACCTACACATTTGCTCTATTTATTGTTAATTTGCCGTCACGGTTTATTGAACTGTAACATCTGTCTTTGTTTATCAGGGCGAACAGTGAACAGTGGGGTATTGGACCATTGTCCGTATTCATACAACTGTTACATTTTATGATTTCTAAACTTTCAAAAGCATCCAACGGTCTACTGTTTGTTACATTTCTTATTAATTTTAAATTATTTATGTCTATCCTATGGCTGTTGCCAAAAGCATGTTGGCAATACAAGATGTTTCCTTTCTGCCATATTTTAAATGAGCCATGTGTTCTTTAGATTTGGTCAAAATAGATCATTTTATTTGCCCAATATACTTTTGATCACAATCTTATTTCGTATATTCCAGACTTTTCATTATTATCGATTTTTGGCCGTAGTTTATTTTTAGAAATATAAACCAAATTGATATTAATATTTTTAAAAACTTTATCTGGTCCACGGGTTTCACCTCATTTCAACTGGATATTTTTTATATTGTTAATGAATTTTTAACTGAAATACTTGTTTGTGCAGTTGTTTCCACGCCGAAGGTTCCAGTATCCACTCCAGGACCTAGTTATAAAGTTGAACCACTGATGTTTGTACAGCTAACAAGTTTGTAGTATTATAGTTAGTTTCGTTTAAAACATATACCGTTAATATTAATACCTCTGCGCTTTGTGAATAACGAAACAGGTTCTCCACTAATGAATTAGAATAGTTTAGTTCAGTAAAATTTAAACTGAAAACAAAGCTACAACAAACCATAACTTTATAGCTTATCTGCTGCATTGCACTGGAATTGAACAATTAATGTAAAGCTCTGTATGAAAACTTTTGAAACCATTGAATTATACGGGATATTGAATTTCAGCTCCTCTGTTAGGAAGTTTACATAATGAAACTGTACTTAGGATGTAATTATGTTCTCTGTTGAGAACTATTTATTTTGACTATTATTAAAGAGAAACAGTATTTTAAGTCTTTTTATACTTCTATATTTCCTAAAATTCAAGTATTTAGGTATATATTTAGATGAAACTAGTGAATGTACGAGGTGTGTAAGTTAAGTAATGAGACTGGCAACGTAGCGCCTGATCTAGTAACACTGCGGAGACAGGACTTGGAAGGGTGGTAGGTTAACATGTAATGCACCTTCTGTCATGCCATGCCTTGAATAAATCGGATTTTTGGAAAATGTCACAGTGCCAAAGTATGGTCTTTTGACTATTCAATTCCAAGTTTAATGTCGAGTCGGTAGGAGGAGGAACCTATTTTTCTTACCGGCGCGCGGCGCTCGCTGCCAGCCCACCAAGTGCTCTATCTCTTATTATTCGTGCAAGCCTGCTGGCCTGTTTAAAAGGTCAAAATCGTATTACGTATCATCGTAGCGCCATCTAAAATCATGCCATTGAGTCATTTGTTCGTTCTTTGTGACTGTTTTCGTAAACTGTTTTTTAGTGCGTTTTAAAACTGAGTGACATTAATTTTGAGCAACTGTGTGCTATCAGATTTTGCTTCCGACTTGGACACAGCGCAACGGATACTTTTGCAAAACTTCAACACGCCTACGGAGACAATGTTTTTTCAAGAGCCCAGGGTTTTCGGTGGATTAAGGCATTCTTAGAAGGAAGAGAGTCGATTGAAGATGATCCACGTAGCGGAATGTCTTCATCTTCAAGAACCGATGAAAATGTTGATAGATTACGGGATCTTGTGCGTTCAGATATCGGTTGATGACAAGAATGATCGGGGAAGAATTAAATTTGAATCACACCACTGTTCATCAGATTTTGACTAACGAATTGGGGATGAGAAAAATCTGCGCAAAAATGGTTCCAAAAAACTTTTCGCAAGAATAAAAGGACGTATGTTGTTCCTTATAAAACAAACAATCTTATAGAAGCTGTGTAGATATCATGGCATATATATGATTCCCAAATTTAATTGTGGAGTTTTAATTACAATTTGATATCATTAGGCCCACCGCAAGGCAGTCAGTCCCTTTTCAACCAAAACAGAGTAATAAACAGAGGCACCTGACCCAATTTGTATATAATTTGAATTCGAAACGCCAAGTTCAACAACAGGTAAAATAAAATAAAATTCTCGTGAAATAATAAATTACTTGTTCAAATGATTAGGAGCAGTAATTAAACACAGCTTATTTATTATTATAGATCTATCTCCATTATACTTTATAAATTGGTTGGAAGAGTGAAACTAAAAACAATGATAATAATACATAAATCAAATTGAAATCCCCAAAGTTGTTTAGTTTAATAAATGATTTTTCTTAATATACAGTGTGTCTCTGTATGGGGTACTCCACTTTTGTAAACTTTTTTTATTCTTTATTTTTCTAAAAAAAAAAAGTCAAAGAGGGCGAACATTTTGCTTATCATGGGATGACAAGCCACAGTAGTCAACATTGTAACAAACATTTTCAAAATGATTAAAATCTCAACAAAAAAAGCATATTGCGGTTTGTTGTGATTTTCATGTGAAAAGACCATGGTTTTAATGAATTTTTGCTAAAAATAAATAAATTCTTGTCAGACTTTTACATTGTGATGACTACTAGACTTTGTCATTTGGAATGATACGAGGTGTGGCTATTAAATAACCGAACTGCTGTTATAACACTTTTTTACTCGTTACCAATTACAGTAGCAACTTTTTCGCCTTCAGTGTTCTCCCCTTGGCGATCTCTACACCGCTCCATACCACTTTTCCATTGCTGAAATCAGTGATGGAAGTCCGCTTCTGTCAGCTAGTTCAGAACCTCCGTCGCCTTTGCTTGAACAAGGCTGGATCAGTGTCAATGTTGTTTAGAATGTCAGCGCAAATGTTCATTCTTGATTCCCTTTGCTCGGGATTGGGGAGTTTTGGCACCATTTTTGCGCAAAATTTGCGCATGTTGAACGATTCATTCAAAATCTGGCGAACACATTCTTTGTCGAAACGAGCGTTTGTAAAAATTAAATATGCGTAAATTTTGTTCTTTGGGACCCTAAAGAAGAGTTCCTCGAAGATACAGCAAAATCTAAAATGGGTCGGCAACGATTTTTATTATTTTCAGACGATTTTATATGGAATGACTCGTTTAAAGTTCTTTAAAAATTGCAGCAAAGGCCAGCAGGCTAGCACGAATAATAAGAGATAGAGCACTTGGTGGGCTGGCAGCGAGCGCCGCGCGCCGGTAAGAAGAATAGGTTCCTCCTCCTACTGACTCGACATTAAACTTGGAATTGAATAGTCAAGAAAACATACTTTGGCACTGTGACATTTTCCAAAAATCCGATTTATTCAAATTTTGCAGGTAACCCCTTAATTTACACACCTTGTATCCCTTAATTTCTGCCCCTAGAGTATTGGGTATTTTCTGTATATTTTTACTAACTTTTATTTCTGTGCACCACCATGCTATTATACCCATAAAGGGTCTCACCGGGTTTCCATATGAAATCTGCACTAGCGTCTTTGTTGACATTGGTGCCTTTATTATATTGCTAGTTGTTGAAAATAATTTTTTGGCCAATTATCAAACCCCTAACTTCATTCGTTTTTGGAAAATTATTTTTCTATGAAACTGTGATAGATATTTGAACGAAACCAAGTCGACATGAAAGCTCCTGATTAGCTTTACATTACATTTTTTTATAATCTTCCAAATAATTATAAGGCTGAAAAAAAATATATTGAAAAAAAATAGGGTTGGTTTTTAGTGGCTATTTCTTGAGGTACACCGACCAAAACAAACACGTATAATCAGTACGTATCCAACTATAATACGTAACAATTACATATATGTGTGATGGGTGGAACATATTTAACCTTTTAAGGACGGGACTGGTCGATATTTCGACCACTCAAGTATCATAATATTTTTGAATGATTTTTGGGATAATTTTATGTTTTGAATATAGAAAATATAGTGTAACAATTTTAGGTAGCATATTTGACCTTGAAATAGCGATTTCAAGGTCGAATTTTTTATTTGACCTTGAATTGAATTGACCAGAAAATTGGTATACTGTAAGCAGAAAGATTTGGATAATAACTCGCCTCTCCTCATCCCATTCAATAAAAGCAATAATACATAATCTGTCCAGTAGGTGTCGCCTTTCCTTTTTTCATACACTCCGCTAAAACCGATTCTTATGATTACATATACCAGCTATATATTCCTTACAAAATTGCTTGAAAAAGACATGGTATCGCCTATGGTAAAATAACTACTTTAGGAAGCATATCTGACCTTGACATAATCATTTCAAGATAAAAAAATTTATTCGGTATTTCGCCCTGAAAATTGGTAAGTAAACCCACGTATTTTGATTTATTCAATACGAAATAAGTATTGCGAATGATAGAATGCACTTCATGGTATTTACCTTGAATATTGATTGGGGAATAACCCAATCGATTACTTTGAATACTTTTGGATTCTTCTCTGGTTGAAAAAATTATAAATGAGACAAATCGATATGAAAGTCGAAATCATGAAGTTCGGCGTTCTCACCAGATAGCTGGGTCTCCTCTTACAGAAGATGAGTTTCAACGTTTTCTTGGCCTTTCAATTCTAATGGGCTATGTTCGGAAAGGTGACTTGAAAGATTATTGGTCTAAAGATCCTTTGTTACATACAGGTAATCAAGCACCCCAAAGTGAGAGGCAAGGGGACTCACAAAAATCAAGCACCCCAAAGGGATACAATTTTCGCCACATCCACGCTGTTGATCATGGGTCATGCTGAGAGCAAAAACTGAAATATTTCTTGCAAATGACTTTCATAATAAACGTTACTATTTTTCTGCATCCACCGCATAAAAAAACGTACAGATATCATTTCGGACAGAAAACAACGGATTTAACCTTGAAATGCAATTTTCAAGATCAGAGATGTCTTCTGGGCATTTTTTATTATCTTTTTTCGTATTCAGCGCATCCAATTACTTAGGAATGCACTGTTAATTCCACAAATAAAATTTTTAAACTGGGACTTTCCGTCCCAGACGGGACTGGTCGAAATTTCGACCACCAAATTTGTCGGGCACTTGACGTGACAGATTCTTCGATTTTATGTACAAATATCGTGTAAAAAAAAAGTCCAATTTCAACGTAAAAATCCCCGTCCTTAAAAGGTTAATAAAAACGCTGTTTTTATTTTAATTTAAGTGACTTTTATTGGATTAGATTTACAATATACTATGTACCCTATTACATAGATTCTTTTTTAATATGTTCCACCCATCACACATCTATGTAATTGTTACGTATTATAGTTGGATACGCACTGATTATACGTGTTTGTTTTGGTCGGTGTACCTCAGGAAATAGCCACTAAAAACCACCCCTATCTTTTCAATATTTTTTTTTGCAGCCTTGTAAGTATTTGGAAAATAATAAAAAAAAAAATGTAATGTAAAGCTAATTAGGAGCTTTCATGTCACTTTGGTTTCATTCAAATATCTGTCACAGTTTCATAGAAAAATAATTAGGGGTAATAATAAAGTTAGGGGTTTCAACCCCCATTTTCCAAAAAAAGAATGAAGTTAGGGGTTTGATAATTGGCCAAAAATTATTGTCAACACCTAGCAATATAATAAAGGCACCAATGTCAACAAAGACGCCAGTGCAGATTTCATATGGAAATCCGGTGAGACCCTTTGGTGGCGTTGTAACACTATTGAATGGTTATTAAAGTTTAATTAATAGTTTCGCATCACGTGCCGCGCAGTTGCGGTTATTCACAAATTCGGTCTGATGGAGAATGCAGGTCATACGTGGCGTTGCGCGAAACGCTTGAGGAACTCCATTAAAATTTCATAAGTCGGTTACAACAGTCGCCATAAATATTAAATCCTTAAAAAAGGTACAATTCGGCAGTAAACGGGGAGCTCATTTTCAGCCGGAGCATGTTATAAAGTCCAATTAAATTTTCAGTTGGCTTTGGGAAATGGATTTTATTAATGTTATATTTCGGATCGCTCGCGCACAATATGAGATTGTTGCCGCGTTTGCCGTGAAATGGCACATAACGCAGAGCGCGTTATTGTACTTTCATCTCTGTACAGGGCATAAAACCGATGAACGGGAAGAAAATATTTTCACTTTTAATAAAATTCGCAGATATTATGTGGAAAAATGAAGTGCACCATCTGCTGGGAATTAGAAAAAAAAAACGCAACTCCCAGTATAAAATGTACTCCGATATAACAAAGAAATGATTAAGTTTTCAATAAAAAAAATTCAACGGTTAAAATCTCATTTCCTCGATGTTGCCTTGTGATATACGAGGTGTAGCTATTAAATAACCGAACTGATGCTGCTACCAGCGCGCTGTGAGCGTGTCGCGACAAGTTTGAACAGAACTGTGTCTGGTGATATTTTCCCCACCATGAGCTCGCTGGACAAGCCAGTGGGTCGCTCAGTTTGACTGTAACAGTCGTTTGAATTAGTCTACGCGCCAGTGACGCGTCGAAAATATGTTAAGTGTTCAGATGGACCAACGGGTTAATCCCAAGTTTCTTATTAAACTGGGGAAAATTTTTACAGAAGCTTATACAATGTTAAAAGAAGTGTACGAGAATGAATGATTATCATGCACACAAGTTTTTGAATGGTTTAAACGGTTTAAAGAGGGACGTGAAACCACCGGAGACCATCCGCGCCCCGGACGACCCTCAAACTCAAAAACGCACGAAGACATTGAAAAAAATTGTTAAATGAAACACCAAAGATCGTCGTCTAAGCATCGAGGGTGTGCTGAAATAACAGGAATCGATAAAGAATGTGTTCGCCAGATTTTGCATAAATCGTTCAACGTGCGCAAAGTTTGCGCAAAAATGGTGCCAAAACTCCTCACTCCCGAGCAAAAGGAATAAAGAATGAATATTTGAGCTGACATTCTAAGCAACATTGACGCTGATCCAGGCTTGTTAGACACGGTGACACTGAAGGGGACAAGATTCGAAAGTGTGGAAGCGGTTAAAGCAAAAGCGACGGAGGTTCTGAACCAGCTGACAGAAGAGGACTTCCAGCACTGCTTTCAACAATGGAAAAGTCGTATGGAGCGATGTATAGATCGCCAAGGGAAGCACATTTTCAGAGGAAGATTTTCCAATTTTTTATTTGGTATGAACATTGAAAACCGCAGTTTTATATACAGTATGTTCATCGATAAAAATTAGAGCATTTATACATCGGTACCAGTTGTTAAAGATACAGCCACACAAGTATTATAGCAAAACAGCCTTTATGTTGTTTACATACACCCTAGGAAATTGCACCTTTTACATATTGGCGATACATGTGTAGAAGAGAATAAGTTAAAAGACACGAGTAAGGACAGACAAAGACAGGTATATGCCACATTGTTTCACGCTTGTGCACGTATTAGAAGCGTATGAGACATGCGTGTAATATAAATTGGAGTGGGATATTACCTACACGCCTATCGCCGAATTTGAATGGAACTCAGTACTTTTTCGCAGCTATGGATGTGTACATCGACTTAGCTGTATGAAACGAAATTCTTACGTAATTCCTGACTTTTACAATTATCCCATACACTTAAAAGAAGTGTACGAACATAATTGTATTTATTTTCAAATGTTTGTATTTCTTAACTAACCGGTCTGCAAGAAAATAAAATTGAGATTCTATAAAAAATTAAAAAATAAAAATATATATTAACCCGGTTATAAGACGAAAGAAAGAAAAATGCCCATTGAATAAGTGGTTCAAAAATGTCGTCCCTTTGTGCTTCGCAAAACCTAGTCTATCGTAAAACTCAGTTCTTAGTCGTTCTAACTTCTAATCTTCATGTCCGTAAACAGTTTGTTTTATTTGTTAAATATTTGTTGGCATTTAAGGAACCGTTTATAAAAAATGGCCCAACGATGGAATCGCCTAAAATACCAACCCAAATATTTAACTTCTCGGGATACTGCGTACGCACAGGAATACTCAAGTGCTTATTTTCCGTAGACCAATAACGATACAATAATTCAATTCACACGTGCGCATTATAATTTATGGGCGGGGCTTCCCTCCTACACATTTTATTGCTACCCTATCACGAAAGACAGAGAATAACCCTCACAAAAGTTTTAAAATGACATATCAGTCTGGCAACTATGGATATAATATTTCTCTCTCAGTTCCCTTTACTCGAAGAGTTTAATCTTTTCTATCATTAATGCTCGGCTTTGAAATCTTGGACTTTCCAACCCTGTATTTGTTACTATGGTAACAACTTACGCGATAAAATATTTCTTTTCCAAGCTCCAGTTAAAGAAGACACGGTTTAAATTCAGTAAAATGTTTTGTTTAATAAATATACACCAATAATAAATTCAATAAATCATTTTTAAGTATAACAGAAACTGAAATGCCCAAGACAATGCCTAATTAAAAAATGTAAAAGTTCGTTGGATTTGTCATTCGTTATAACTTCCAAGTTTCCTACAGAAAATTAATTATGGCAACTTTAGGTACGAGTATATTAGAAAAATGGACACGGACTAAAATGATATATAAAAGTGTTATGCTAAAAAAACTTTTGAGATTTCTAGATGGACAGTACATTTTCTAAAAAAAAAAAAAAACATGTATCATAGACATTTTTCACCAAAATATCTTTATACATATTGTATCTAGCTATTGTATTTACGTTATTTATAATAATTATTATTGTCCCATAACATATGATTTTTTGAGTCGCATCTTGTCTTATCAATGCGAGTGTTTCAGTTTCCAACAGCCATCAATGAACCACTTTGTACTTATCGTATGTACAATATGCCGTTATAAGAATAACGAATATTAAGGGATTGAACCTATTTGATTTTTTTTTTTACATTTTTTGTTATTGGTCTATTTGGCAGATCTTCAAAAAAAAACATGCTGCTTCAGACGTATGTACTGCCGTCATTTTGGAAGAAAAACTTAAATAGAAAAATGTTTTATGCGCCTTTTGATATGTTTAATAAACCCTGAAAATATTTTGATCTTTCAATTGAATTATTAAAAAAAAAAATCCCAAAAAAAGCTTAATTTTAGACAATTGAAATAGGTGTAGCCCCTTAAGTGACTGACTTATACCGTTAGGTTTAAAGACTGGAATAACCTTCTGAGGTGAAATTTTTCTTATAATGTTTTCCGCTCTATTTTTATAATAGTTCTTTACTTCAATATTATGGTAAATATCCTATATTTATGTCACATTAGATATAATTAGTATCTCACACTATAAGTGTACTTATTATAGACAATATAAAATTTGTTTTTCAAATGTAGAGCCAAGATAATAGCTTCATTTTGTGTATAAACTGAGTAACTAGAATCTGCGTACTATATTTAACCGTCTCATTTGCTATCAATATATTTATATAATTATGTGAAAGTACATGCTAATGTGTTAATACTAATTACAGTGCAGCAAGAGTAACTTTGCCCTTGGCCAGAGTAGACAAAACATGAAATTGTGCTCATTCCTTTTGTTTGTGGGTGTCCTTTGGTCGTACTTTGTTAGTTGTGCGTAATTTTGGCTGTACTGTAATACTGGTCGAGATATATAATACATATGTACATATGTATAATTATGTTCATGATTTATGAGTAATTGTTCCATCAAATGGATAAATACTGTTAAAGGAAAAGTTACATTTTATAAATAAAAAGAAGTATCAATAATGGTTGTTGAACTGTTAAAATTCCTGATAAAACATTTTTAATTAAATCTGGTTTGTAAGTTTGTAAAACTATTTGAAAAACTATTGTACAGGGTTTTAAGGCAGCTTCATTTAAGTAGCTACATAGTTTCCTTTATACATATTTGGTAACTAGCTACAGTTTTTTTATGAGATAGATTTTTTTATACAGGGTGATATGATTTTATATAAAGAAAATTTAACATATGCTACACACAAAAAATAATGTAAAAAAGTCGTACTGTGTCTCAAATTTTCTGCATTATTATCTTTTACACTTATCAAAATTAACTCTTGAAAGTCGAAAAGAGAAACATATATTTTTTTAAGGGGATACCCTATATATTTCGCTTTTCTGTAATATGTAATTCTTCATCATGATTTAAAAAAATGTTATAGAACTATAGCTATACAGATGGGTTTGGCTCTCCTCCATAAAAATAAAGATATCAGATATAAATTGCAATTGTTGACGTAATCGGCAATTTTTATTCACTTCCAGTTTAACAAGAAATGGCCTCATCTTCCAATTTTTAATGGCAAGTCGTATTTATTCTCACTTGTTTTGATTCTTAATTCATTTCATTTATCAATTTTTGACGTTTATCACTCGTGACACATATTTTCATTTATTTTTTTTAATTACAACAAATGTGGAGCGCTTAGAGTTTACGTTTCAGCTTGAGACAAATAGACGTAGAAAAAATAATGTATCTGGCTTTCGTTCTTGTTCATTTTTTAGGTTTTTAAATAGGGCCAAGGGTATTTTTATGTTTTTTTCAATGTTTTCAAATGGAAACAGTATGGCTTATAGAATTATTCAAATAAAGCTTCATGTGACCAACATTTTGATAATATTTACTTAAGAATTAAGAGAAGAAAACACGCAATCAAACATCAAATTACTGGAAATAGATAACATAAAATAGGGCTTGATTTTAATGCACTGATACAGTTACAGTTGGTTCTGAAAATAACATCATTGTTGACTCTCAAAAGGCGTAATAAATATGCAAATTTTAAAACATAATAAAAACTTTGTTTCCGTATTTTTTTCTATGTATTAACCCCATGACTACCACGGTAATTTCTTGAAATGTGTCTTGACTGCCGAATTTAGAACCTTTGACAACTTTAACGAGATATATCATTTCCGATGTGTTTTGGACGCTCTGAACGTAATCGGAATTTGGCCTAGATCCCCAGAAATGCTAATTTTGGGAGGAAATTGACCCAAAAAATAACTCAGTTTATGACATTTTGCTAATATTATCAGACATATTTTGACCCACTGATATCATGGTGTCATTCAAATTAGTCTAACACACAGTTTGGGCCAAGTCGAAAAAAAAAACAAACACCATTGTTCTCCGCAGACAAAGGGTAAAATGAAAATAATTTGACACATTTGTCAATAAATACACAATTCTGAAATTAGATGGAAGAGTTTTTTGCATAAAAGTAAAATACATACAGGGTGTACTAGTTAAATAAAAATGTTAATTTTTGGTTTGTTGGATTTTAGGTTCGGGATTAAACAACTAATTGATTTTTGCCAACGTTTCGGAGCTTTATTTGTCCTTCTTCAGGGCTTAATCAACGTTGTTGTCACATTAGGTGGTATATTACGAACATTGGCAGTTCTATCTATCTAAATATATAAAAATAATATGTAATGAACGTAAAAATATAAAAACACAAACTATCTACAGGACAGTACAATACGCTTTAAACTATTGTACAGGTTTTAAGGCAGCTTCATTTACAGAGTTTTCCTTTATATTTTGGTAACTAGCTACAGTTTTTTTTATATGAGATAGATTTTTTTTATATGCAGGGTGGTACGATTTTAGATAAAGAAAATTTAACATATGCTACACACAGAAGTAATGTAAAAATGTCATACTGTGTCTCACATTTTCTGCATTATCTTTTAAACTTATCAAAATTAACTATTGAACGTCGAAGAAAGAAACATTTTTGTTTTTAAATGGGATACCCTGTATATTTGTCGCTTTTATTTAATAACTCTTCCCCATAATTTAAAAAAGAATTATAGAATTGAAATTACTATGGTAATTTTTAATTGATAGTAATGTATATAGACAGAACTGCCAACGTTCGTAACATACCACCTACTGTGACAGTAAAAACAACATTGATTAAACCCTGAAGAAGGAGAAATAAAGCTCCGAAACGTTGGCAAAAGTCAAATATTTGTTGTTTATTCCCGGACATAAAATCCAAAAAACCAAAAACTGATAGAGATGGTCGCCAAATTCCCCACAGATATTAAAAAATGTTAATTTTAATTAATAGAATTAAGAAGTTTTTTTGTATCTTGTATGTAGCAGGTGTCAAAATATAAAAGAAAACCCTGTAGTGTTGTGTAAAAGTTTCATGATTATTTTGTTTATTATCTAATGTTCTAAGTTCACCCTGTACAACTTCTGCGATTTGCGACACGAATTTCTGCAGATTAACAAAAAACAAGAAACGGTACTTCGTACTGGGCAGTGCGTCTCTTTAATGCTCTCCCTCCTCATGTGAGATATTTGAACGAGGTCAAGTTCAAACAAGTTATAAAAACTTATCTATTAAAAAATGCCTTTTATAATTCAAACCAGTTTTTAGCAAGTGATTTTAGTCAAATTAGGATCTAATATATTTTAGCTTTCTTTTTATTTAGACCATTTTATCCTACTTGTATTTTTATTTATTACTTTTTCGCTCACCTTTTATCGTTATTTTATCTGTATTTCATTTTATTTATACAATTTATATGTTTAAATCTGCATGTTTGTAATAGTTACTCATTTTTTTGACGTGTGTAAACACTTTTTGGTGTCTTGACATGAATTGCAAATAAATAAATAAATAAATAAATAAATAAAAAAAAAATAAACTTCATGCAAAATACCGCATGCATAAATATTGCATGTTGACCTTTTCCCCTGTCTCTCAGTTCGTAGGCATCGTTCCTCCTGGAGAAGCCCCGCCACGGTTAACAGAAATCCAATCATAACGGTGAATTTAACCATCTTATCACAAACTCGTTATTATTCACCACAGCACAGATATTAAAAACGGGGAAGTCGGCCTATTGACGCGGAAACTTTTAAAAAGTTGCCTCGCGACTCTTCCGCAGAGCGCACACTTCGATGGATGATGAGTGCGGTAGTGCGATGCTGGGCAGCAGATTGGTCCCGCAAGCTGCAAGACATGCGCGCGGGTCGGACACACGCTATTTTGTTTCGGGGATACATCGTTCACTTTCAGGATATGGGTTGCTACATGCTGCTTTTCGACAGGCAATCCACGGACATAAAAAATGTACCTACTATATCGGATTAGATGGGTTGGTGTACGAGTAGTCCAGGTAATCTGTTTTGAGCCCTATGTAAAAGTCAAACAAATTGTAAGTAGAAAAAAAACAATGGGAGCTTATAGAACAAATCAATCCGATAAAGATGGCACTTTTTGCTCCCTCACAGCTATCGAGGAGAATTTGCAAAATAACTCTCAAAAGTGCAAAAAACGATTTTTTTTCGATTATAAAAAAAAAACTACAACTCCTATTGAAAAAAGTTAAATGAGACCGATCCACAGTGGGGCCATTTACCGATCTAGGTGGACAAAATTCTGAAAGTTTGGAATCCAACAGGAAATTTCACGGTGATCACGAATATACCCCATATGAAGGGTCGCAAATGAAATCCTGAAAAGTTACAAGCGAAAATAACGAGAAAACCACTTTTTTGTCACGTTTTATTAAGTACTGTTATTCCTGCAGCGTCTGCAAAAAAATATTTCTAGACTATGTTGTAAGGCTTAAAAATCTGCGTCGAGTGGGCACAACCCCAGTTTTGTACGACCAATATTAATCTGTCCACAGAATTTTCAAAGTAAGCAGGTATACTAAAACCAAGGAAATGCCAAGGAGCAATTTTCTCCCATATTATGTAGATACCTTTTCGACGTGGAATTTAAGGCTATAATTAGGAACTCATTGTATAAAAAGGCACTATATCTATATTTTCATTCACCCATGAGCAGTAATAATTTCAAATAAACAAATAATTGTTCATTTTTCAGGATTTATAAAGTGCCTATTTATTCAATATTCCTAATTCATGTGGTTGAAAACCCGAACTAAATAATATGGATACTTAAGGGATTAAGGAAATTAACGACTCAGCCCACAAGCGGGATCTTACAGATCAAGGAATGAGAGTTTAAAGTCAACAGAACATTTACATTGCATTGTTGTATGTTACACTAGCGACCCGCCCCGGCTTCGCACGGTTTACGACATCACATTAGAAACCTCTAAAATTATCAGTGTTTCTCTACTATATTATGCATGTATTATACATATAAACCTTCCTCTTGAATCACTATATCTATTAAAAAAAACCGCATCAAAATCCGTTGCGTAGTTTTAAAAGATCTAAGCATACATAGGGACAGACAGCGGGAAGCGACTTTGTTTTATACTATGTTATGATTATGATATACATTGCATTGCACGCACTTGGGTCAGCTTATTAGATCTTAGTCAGTACATAGTTGATCAATTGTTTCCACTTGCAGTGTAAGATTATTTGCCCATTTTTTGAGTGTTAAGTGGTTTCCCGAGTGGAGGCTAATCACGAAGCCTTATTTTAGTTTGTTTGAAGCCGCAGGCCTATTTTTTAGGTAATTAAAAAAATGCAAATGAACAAAATTGAAAATGTGTTATTTCATTAAGTGATAATTTATCTTTAACCTAACCTAACCTGACAAATGATATCTATTATCGTTCGTAGACATCTCTTGAATATACAATATTAATTTGAATACCCCGTTCTGCCCCCTTTGACATGATTTTGTGTTTTAGGAAAGAAATTCGTAGTCTCACGGAAGGTGCTTTTAGAAAATTTGAGGGCAGAAAATTGTCGTATATCGCCTACTTCCGCTGAAAAGCAAGTACTTTTTCAATATTTAGCTTTCAACTTTGTGTGGGAAAAACAATTAGTCGACGCAAATTAGGCAAATCTACGTTAGTAATATATATATGGCCATTCAACCAATCGTTCTACTTTACGATGAATCGGGAAAATGTTGTGTTGCAGTTTTCCCAATATCGCTTGCAGGCAACAATAAAATTATTTATGGCACCATCAATTTCATTTTTGAGAAGGCTTGCTGGATTTTCAAGTCTAAACTTAATCATGATATATTGAAAAAGTATTTGCTTTTCAACAGAAGTAGGCGATATACGACAATTTTCTGCCCTCAAATTTTCTAAAAGCACCTTCCGTGAGACTACGAATTTCTTTCCTAAAACACAAAATGTACCATATCTGTCAAAGGGGGCAGAACGGGGCAATCAAATTAATGTTGTATATTCAAGAGATGTCTACGAACGATAATAGATATCATTTGTCAGGTTAGGTTAGGTTAAAGATAAATTATCACTTAATGAAATAAAACATTTTCAATTTTGTTCATTTGCATTTTTTTTAATTAACTAAAAAATAGGACTGCGGCTTCAAACAAACTAAAATAAGGCTTCGTGATTAGCCTCCACTCGGGAAACCACTTAACACTCAAAAAATGGGCAAATAATCTTACACTGCAAGTGGAAACAATTGATCAACTATGTACTGACTAAGATCTAATAAGCTGACCCAAGTGCGTGCAATGCAATGTATATGTAACATACAACAATGCAATGTAAATGTTCTGTTAACTTTAAACTCTCATTCCTTGATCTGTAAGATCCCGCTTGTGGGCTGAGTCGTTAATTTCTTGATCCCTTAAGTATACATATTATTTATTTCGGGTTTTCAATCACATGAATTAGGAATATTGAATAAATAGGCACTTTATAAATCCTGAAAAATGAACAATTATTTGTTTATTTGAAATTATTACTGCTCGTGGGTGAATGAAAATATAGATATAGTGCCTTTTTTATACAATGAGTTCCTAATTATAGCCTTAAATTCCATGTCGAAAAGGTATCTACATAATATGGGAGAAAATTGCTCCTTGGCATTTCCTTGGTTTTAGTATATCTGCTTACTTTGAAAATTCTGTGGACAGATTAATATTAGTCGTACAGAACTGGGGTTGTGCTCACTCGACGCAGATTTTTAAGCCCTACAACGTAGTCTAGAAATATTTTTTTGCAGACGCTGCAGGAATAACAGTACTTAATAAAACGTGACAAAAAAAGTGGTTTTCTCGTTATTTTCGCTTGTAACTTTTCAGGATTTCATTTGCGACCCTTCATATGGGGTATATTCGTGATCACCGTGAAATTTCCTGTAGGATTCCAAACTTTCAGAATTTTGTCCACCTAGATCGGTAAATGGCCCCACTTTGCGATCGATTGACCCTCGAAAAGTTGAAATCGTATCAGTAGTTTCCGAGAAAAATCGGAAAAACCGGTGAAAATCGCGTTTTTTGGTTTCCTTCGCCAAAATTGGACTTTTTTATGAAAACGTTTGAAAATATCACACGGTAGTAGTACTAAACGAGCAGAACAAAACCCTTTTTGAAATTTTGAAAAAAAGTAATATTTGCCCGAGTTGTAGCCATTTTGCGAAAAAGTGACACTTTTGCAAATGGACTTTTCCGGTGAAAATTATGGTCCGACTGAGTTCTACCAGAGCTAATTTTTTTCGCTAAGAGTTGCATTACAACTCTATGAAAAAGCGACCTTTCTATTATCAATTTATCATGTAAAAAATAGCTTTGAAAATTGTGAAATTTTCAGCTGCTCGCGGCGGTGGGCGTAGCTTCCGACTGTGGAGAGGGAAGTGTCTGGGAGAGAAGCGGCAAGCCAAAGGTGAAATCGCCCGTTCAAAATTGCTTGCTCTCAAAGTAAATTGAATTTTTTTTAATTTCTTATAAGTATGTTGTTTTTTCTGGAGTGGGTACTGGAACCTTCGGCGTAGAAACAAAAAACTGGACGTTTTTCCACGAAACACCGAATTACTACACTTTTCTCGAGAAAAGTGTAGTAGTTCGGTGTTTCGTGGAAAACGTCCATTTTTTTTATGTCGTTTTTATTTAATTTAAAAAAAATGAATTTTCTAATCTATGAATAATTCAGTTGTTAGTATTAATTTGTACGAATGGAATGAAAGAAACAAAACTGATAAAAAGACAGAAAAATCAAAAATATTTTATTTCGGGTTGTATATGTACTTTCATGAATTAACAGATATGAAAATCGTACTCGTCTTGTCGTGCGGGTAGCACAATACAAAATAAGTACAAAAGGATTTTTCTAGGGCCATGGAAAGCCGAGATAATTATAATTTTTGAGAGCAAGCAACTTCGAACAGGCGATTTCACTTTTGGCTTGGCGCGTTTCTCCCAGACACTTCCCCTCTCCACAGTCGGAAGCCACGCCCACCGCCGCGAGCAGCTGAAAATTTCACAAATTTCAAAGCTATTTTTTACATGATAAATTGATAATAGCAATGTCGCTTTTTTTATAGAGTTGTAGTGCAACTCTTAGCGAAGAAAATGAGCCCTGGTAGGACTCTGTCGGACCACAATTTTCACCGGAAAAGTCCATTTGCAAAAATGTCACTTTTTCGCAAAAATGGCTATAATTCGGGCAAAAATTAATTTTTTTCATAATTTCAAAAAAGGTTTCGTCCTGCTCATTTAGCACTGCTACCGTGTGAATTTTCAAACGTTTTCATAAAAAACTCCAATTTTGGTGAGGGAATCCAGAAAACGCGATATTCAATATTTTTTTACGATTTTTCTCGGAAACTACTGATCCGATTTCAACTTTTTGGGGGTCAATCGATCGGTTTTTTTGAGAGCTACAATTTTCTCACATAATTTTTTTTTCGATAGAAGTTGTAGTTTCTTTTATAATCGAAAAAAAAAACGTTTTTTGCACTTTTGAGAGTTATTTTGCAAAATTCTCCTCAATAGCTATGAAGGAGCAAATAGTGCCATCTTCATTGGAGTGATTTGTTCTATAAGCTCCCATTGTTTTTTTCTACTTACAATTTGTTTTTGTGATTTGACAGATTACCTGGACTAAAGGTGTATAAATTCAATGTGACTGTTTCTTTCATTTTTTTATTCGAATAAAGGGTGAGCCATTAGATGGTTTCTTTTTTAAAATTGCTATTAAAACTACATCGTTGAATATTTTTAAATGATTGTTACTTTATTCAAGAAAGTATGCCTTCCCATTATTTAAGAAAAATAATTTTAGTTAAATGGTTAAATGGCTGGCTTCAAGTTCAAGTCTGAAGCAAAACTTGATAGCACACCGTTGCTCAAAATTAATATCACTCATTTTTAAAACGCACTAGAACAAAACCGTTTACGAAAACAAAGAACAAACAAATGACTCTAACAAGTTTAAACTTGTACAGATGGTGCATTACATGTTAGCCTACCGCCCATCTACGTCCCGTCTCCGCAGTGCTGCTAGATCGGGCGCTACATTGCCAGTCTCATGATTTAAGTTACACACCTCGTATTCTTCGAACTCAATTAAAATCCTATTCTACCGAAAAAGAATTTATGATGAATTTAAAATCTTTAATTTTTTTATGTTTTTTTAAAAATGTCAGAACTTCCGTGTCCCTCTTTCTACTAATATTTCTACTAATCCACGTAAAAATAATAATTTTGACGTGATTTGGTGGTAGAACAATTGCAAGACGCTTTAGAATTTAAAAAAGTTAAGCAAATCATGGTTATCAACGTGTATATCTAAAGAAGACATGATACTTGTGATTTCTAAATGCTCGATAATAATCTGTCTTAAAATTAATTTCCCCTGCGGCCAAATGTAAGTTCTCTCGCCACGTACGAAATACACACTGTAATTCTGTAACACTTTGTACTTGTATCTCCAAGATGTCAAGCACACTCGTATTTGATATAATTAAGTTGATGGTGATAACCTAAAAACAAAGTTTACCATAGGTGGGTGCCAACAAAGTTCCCAAATTAAAGTTGTCACGAAGGACATACGCCATATATCACTTACGCCATTACGGATGCCATGATGTGTTTTGCGAACAAAACTGGCAACTTCCCACTTCGGTTATACGAACGTTGTATTTAAGATTTAATTCCACAAGTCTTGCTCAAATATTCAGACATGGAGCGCGTGCATTTGGTGCAACGTGTGGCGCTGCGAATACAAATTATCAAGGTGATATTGTAGCACACAGTATGTGATTTATTTATCGTATACCGAGCAGTGGCGGTGGGCTATAAGGTGCGCTGGTGCGCGCGCACTACCAACAATTTAGCATTAATAATTTTATTTAGTAATTAATGGATGCATTCTTAATTTATCGCCTTGCCGCATCCCTAGCGTTAATACCATCTGAATATTATTTGGCCGCAGCGTTACGAATCCACTAGACGCTAGGTCTATCTCCAACGCCACTGGTTTCCGATCGCGGCGCGGGGAGTCGACACGCGCAATACGAAAAAGCGGCACGACGATCATGCTTCCGTGCAATACGAAAAAGCGAACGCGTATTGTTACTGCTTGCCCCTCCACAATTATTATGCGTAGTGGGCGAATCCTATAGATATGAAGTACGGAGTTTAAGAGCGCACGAGAGTTATCGATCGGTTGGTTTGTGAATTGTTTTCGTACATTGCGATTGCTGTTTTATCGCTCACGTTTTATAAATATAAACTCGGTTACAATCTAGTTTGGAATATTGAATTATATTCAAAACTTATTAAAAACTCCATTCTCTAACTTGAGTTTGGAGGAAAAAGTGCAAATTAAAACTCTAGGTAGGCCCACTCCACAAATTAATTTAAAATTAGCCGTGAAAGGAAAAAGTAAACAATTTGTAAGAACATTTAATAATGACTTATTTAAAAAACATTTGTGGTTAAGTGGATGCGATGTATTGAACGCAGTGTTTTGTTTGGCGGAGAAACACCTTGGACCAAAACTGGAGTAACGGATTTAAATCACATAAACGAGAATATAAAAAAAAACATGCAAATTCTGCTGGACACATGAATAATGTTTTGAATTTAGCCATGCTAGGCACTGCAAATATTGCGACAATGCTCGATTCTGCTCATCGACGAGCAGTGGCAGCATACAATGAAGCGGTTTCAAAAAACAGGTATGTTTTAAACATTATTATTAACTGTATTCGTTTTTGTGGAAAATTTCTATTTAAAACGAATAAAGACATTTTCGCGCAACACCATGTGCCAGGAAAGACTGTCGGCTTTGGCTATGCTCTCCATTGAAAAAGACTATTACAAATATCAAAACAAAGTAATTTGCACAATGTAAAAATCGCAGAATTGAGCTCATTTACAAAGAAAATTAGGTAAGTTTTCAAATTAATAGAGTTAATAAGAATAACCTTAATATGAGATAAATATTTATCTCATATTAGGGATATTCTTATTATTCTTATGATTATCGTTATTTTTATGTATGGTGCACCCCCAATCTTAGGATCACGCACCGCCACTGATACCGAGTAAGCCTTCCGTCCATATTCAGCAGGCATAAATCTGAATAGGTTACCAGTTTATATTGAGTCACGGTATATTGTATACCATGATATTGAGTAAGGTTAGTATACTTCATATAAAATAAAAACCGATACACGTCGTAAAACACGTATTTCAATTTTAGAGCGCACTGGTGCCAGATTGTTATAAAACTATTCAGTGTTCAGAAATAATTTTTACGAGCATAGGGATGAATGAATGAATAAGAAAAGTGGGAGGGAAAACCCATGCACTTAGGCCGCCTGACGGGCCCATTGTGCAACATTCCATGAGTATTCACCCAGGTATGACGACCTCTCTAGCAAAGGCGCATATTTTCCTGGGGTGAATTATCTTAACATCCTCTGGGTTCAGAAAACAGCTCCCAAAGTGCCGTTCTCTGACCCTTGCAATTGCAGGGCATTCTGTGAGGATGTGAGATGCAGTCTCCCTCATCCTCCATGCCAGTGGCGGTGCGTGATGTTTCAGTTTGTTTTTTCCCAGCGCATGGACCCACTTCACTTTAGGTGATGACTCCTCTTACAGAAAAGGATTTATAGTGAAAAACCGTCAGCAAAAGTTTGCGAAAAATTTTTCAAAAACATGGACTCCTGGGTTCAGTAACGTGTAGATATTTGCGTATTTTTTTCATAATCTAGAAACAAATATAAGGAGACGTTTTTCGATTTGTTACAAAAATATTTTTGTTTCAAAAAGTTATGGCCATTTTAATTTTGGGAAACAAAATGTTCCTATAAAATTAAAATTAAAATGGCCATAAAAAATATTTTGCAACAAATCGAAAAACGTCTCCTTATATTTGTTTCTAGATTATGAAAAAAATATACTGCAAATATCCCACAGAGCGTTACTGAGAACCCAGGGAGTGCTCCAGTCTTTTTGAAATTATTTCTCAAACTTCGCTGACGATTTTTTCACTATAAATCCTTTCTGTAAGAGGTGTATAGTCATCACCTAAAAAGTGAAGTGGGTCCCATGCGTCGTTTTCAAGATATGGCTAACTGAAATATCACGCACCGCCACTGCTCCATGCACCATCCACATTCAGGATCATCTATGACCCTTATCATGTGGAGGTGCCTTTTTAAGGTGACAGAATAGCATAGGGATAGATTTTTTGTGTTTGTTTATTGTTAAATAACTTATTTTTGAACATTAAAAAGAAGGAACTTTTAAAAAAATTGTAAAAAGATTGGATACTGGTTGGTGCCCAAATATGCAAGTACAAAAAAAAATTAATAAAAAAAAGTCAGTAAGGATTTTCGCGCGTTTCGCCAATCAAGTTGGCATATTCAGGGAGAAGATTAAAACTTTTTTTAATCATTTCCTGAGTTTTAATCTTCTGCTGAAGATGCCAACTTGATTGGCGAAACGCGCGTCGAGAAAAGTGTAGTGGTTCGGTGTATCGTGGAAAACGTCGTTTTTTTTTAGGAAGAAAAAAATAGTAGAAAAAGTCACGGAAGTTTTGAAATTTAAAAAAAATAAATATAAAAAAATACTGATTTTAAATAAAGTGTACAAATAAGTTTCCGCCGTGTTTAATAAAAAATTGGGAATTTATTGTGAAAGGACGGTACCTAATGTTTTATTCGAAGTATTGTCCATCGCTTGCCACTACTTTTCCCCATCTTTATGGTAACATACGTATATCGCGTCGGAAGAATGCTTCATCTTTTGAGGCTATCCACGAATCGACCTAATTTTTGGTATCTTTATATGATGTGAGGTGTCAGACACAGGTCATGCGTCATCGATCGAAACAAGTGTAAACCAGAAGGGGCAATGTCTGGTGAATACGGCGGGCGGGGTAGAACTTCCCAATTGAGTATTTTCAAATAGGTTTTGACCGGCGCCGCAACATGTGGACGAGCTTATCATGCAGGAGAATAACTTTGTCGTGTCTGGAGTAGTAGTGGGCGCGCTTTTCCTTGAGTGCTCGACTCAGTCTCATCATTTGTGTTCGGTAGACAGCTCCAGTAATGGTTTCGTTCTGTTTGAGCCAATAATGCTTCCAGTTCCGCGTCTTCGTACACTTTCGGCCTTCCGCTACGTTCTTTGTCTTCTATATCAAATTCACCGTTATTAAACTTTTGAAACCACTTACGACAACTTGTCTCACTTAAGACAGCCTCATCATATGCTTCTACAAGGAATCGATACGCCTCAGCTGCAGACTTCCTCAAATTGAAGAAGTAAATCAAAAGTTCCCGCAAATGACGCTTATTCGGCTCAGAAAAATCACTAATATTTTAAGGTTATGTTGTTGCCTGATGTCCAACCTTACGGTAATGACATTTACATCTGACAATTTTAACCATACCTTACTGGTGGCGCCAACTTTGGTCAAACGGCGGAAATTTATTTGTACACCTTACCTTTCTAACAGTTGTTAAGGGTAGTAATGTATAATTATTTTCTCGTTCTTTTCAAAATAGAGCACCAAAGATTCTACTAGCTATTGGCAACAGCTGTTTAGCAACTATAACACTTTAATTATTCTGAATGTAACAGTCTTTCAATTCAAGATAAATGCGTGAAGCTCAAAAAAGACACAAACCACTATTAAAGCCAATGTAAGGATCAGATATTTTTTAAAATGGTCACAAAATTTCAAGTAATACAACTGCATAACAATGAAATCAGGCGCAAAATTTAAAATTCAATAAAACACTCCATTATAGTGATAACCACCTAGTGATAACTAAAATGTAGTTGATAACTAAAATTCGTCGATAATGATAAGCTATCAAACATGCCACGTTTGAACACTTTTCACCATTTAACACCGAGACACTTTTTTCTCCTTAACTCGCCTTTTGCGAACCATGCTGGGCATCATTAGAAGATTAAATAATATGATTAAAACTTATTGTTTTAATAATCTCTTGATTATGAACATGGTTGGCGAAACGCACATTGAGTGCAAAAAGAAAGTTTCGGTGTTAAGTGGTTAGAAGTGTTCAAGTGTTACTTACCTAGTTTCCAATTCTTCTTATGCATCAAAGGGTTAACGAGTTAAAGCAACAGTTGGACTATTGATATTTTGTTGGAACAATGGCAAGTTTTAAGGCATATTTTAAAATGTATACACCGGGTGGTCCAAAAGTTCTGGAATAGCTAAAAATTTTGGAAAATACAGAAATAAAAAAAAATTGGGTGTCTAAAATTTTGTTGGACGCTACTAAAAAATGAGAATCGATTTAAAATGGGAATTTCAGTTAGGAATACCCATTTTTTATTGCATTTTTAGATTGCCTGTAAATAATAGAGAGCTTTTTTTTTCTGTAAATCAATAATTAAAAAAAAGTAAGTAATTTAAACAGTTATTCTGATTTTTTATTCCTAAACAATCTTTGGAAAAACCCATTAAAATAAAAAATGTCCCCGAATTGACGACCTTCCTTTTTTTGACAGAATGTGAGTCCAAGGTAACCTTGTTTGGATACCCTCTGCAGTACTTCCGTTGTTGATGTGTTTACTACGTATTTCTTCTTACAAATATTCAATATCGTTGGGTTTAGTTACATTGGATTTGTTTTTTGAATACAAAAAAAAAACTCAAGAGGGTCAGGTTAGGCGACTTTGCTGGCTGCTCCATTGTGTCCTTTATGGTAATAGTACATATAAGTACACTACAGAAAAAAATTAACTATAACGCTTTGTATCTCCAAAACTAAGCCACATAGGAAAAACCTTTGTATAATCTCACGAAATCACTCGGGAAAGAATATCCGCCAGATTTTCAGATTACTTTGGAGACATTGTATATAGGATAGATACAGACATGACCGGCGAATCGTCAAGAAGTGAAATTCGTTATACACGGCAATACCCGGAAACCGCCGAGTCGAAAGTACTCGTAGCACCGAGGTTTTGATGTACGAGGCTGCCCGATGGTTTCTCCGTGGAAAGTTCATTAAAGCGATTTAATTAATTCGGAAAGCTCTTTCTATGATTTATAAATGCTTGTTAAAACTTCGCGTGATTCCCGTGTTGAGGATTTTTGGTGCGCGCGTCGCAAAAATACCTGGCGCCGTTGTTTTGACAAATTAAGAGCGACCGTGGCTATCAAATTAATGTGAGCGGTAAACAGGTTCGCTGTGGTAGCCCGTGCGTCATGTATAATTAAGAAAATACTACAGTCGGGGCCGTAAAATAGAGATTAATTTATAAACTGCAAACAGCTCTCGTAACGTGGTCATACGAACCGTTGTATCCCGCTGAAACCAACTTCCATGAGCGGAGAGTTCAGAAGCGTCATCGCAGTGGACTAAATTGGTCTAAAGTTCTAAATCTGTATTTCATCTCTCAATCAGCAATTATTGCACCTGAAAGGACGTGTTACTAAGGGTTGTTTCCCGCAACTGTATCGAATATTAAGATGTTTTGCAGTTAAATTACTAGATACGATGTTTAGATTGCTAGAATGTAGTTTTCAAGATCTTTTAATCTGTTATGTACTTCTGAAATACTTGTAATACTAGATGCAAGTTTCTCTTCTCCCACCTCGGTTTGGATTGGATCGCTGACGTCTTCAACGCAATCAATAATAAAATCATTTGGAATTTCAGTTATCAAATCACTATATTAATGAATATGTTCCTAGATCTACAATCCATATTAATGCACTGACTACTGAAATGTTTTTCTCCACCATTTCCAGTGACTCTTCCGTGTCCATTAATGCCAAGAGCCTTTTAGCAACAATGCTTCCGTAAATTACCTTATAGTTTTGATGCCCTGGTCCAGGTTGACAATAGGAGGTCGTATTTGGAGAAAGAAAAATCAATTTCGCGTTCTATAATGAAATGTTTGGATCGGCAGTTGCATTATGGAGAAATAAGACTGCATTTCTCTTTTCATTTTGCTGTGAAAACTTTTTAACCGTGCAGACATAATATCCAAGGTCAGGATTTCTTATTGAACACCCACTTTATTGTCAGTTTATCCACGTTTGAACAAAATAGTATTGTCAGCCTTTTCTTTGCAAAATTTTCCTTCTGTACCCCTAATAATTTCTTAATGCGAATGTTTTTGTAGGAAATGCACAGAAAAAAGGCCCTTCATTGTTTCATTGGCATTGATACCATCCCTTGGAGCATATTCCTTCAATAATGACAGCAGCTTTCCTATCCAGTTATCAACTGTTTGTAGATTCACCACAAACCGTTTTAAAGGAAATTTAGCATCCGACAAAATCTCTTCAACCAAACATTGGAAACTTTAAAATCAGTTAGCCGCAGACTTGGTTTGCTTCTTACGCCTTTTCTTTTAGCAAAGGTACATATATAGGAGTATTCTTTTCTTGTTTCCAGAACCAAATCCAAGTCAATACCAATTAAAAACTGCTTTATCAGTGACCAAAAAAGCAGATTTTGGAAATTTCTTTTTTTTGTTCCACATTTCCATTTTTCTATATTTCATTTTTATTCTTCAATATATCAGTAACTTACGCTGTTCGTTTATTTTAATCCCATCAATTTTGTCATGAAGAGATAAACGTTTTCTTTTCCGGAATCCATACTGACATTATCAAAATCGTATGTAACGGAGTTAAAAATGAATTTTAGTTTTCTTCAGGAGTCTCTCTCGAAATAAAAGATTGGCTCTGATTGACCGACAGCCAATTCATCACAGCTTAAAGAAAACACTCGAACCAGGTTATACAACCAAAACTTGTCAATTAAAGGGACATTTAATCGGCTACCTTTTCTTGATTAGTTAGCGTTAATTATTGACAACATGGACCTTTGTTATTTGAAGTTTCCAGGGAGCCACGCCGGAATTGTACTCGCACAGTGTGGCCGTGTAAATCAAGTTTACATATTTAATGTCACCCGTGCAGTTCACCATCTACATTATTCACGAATCCAACAGCCGTCCTCGTGTCGTACAAATAGCCTCAACAGTTTTCCTTCACCTCGCCACGGCTCGCTTAAGTCTATTGAAGTGAAGCAGATAATGGGGAATTTATCACCGAGCTTACTTTTATGAGTTTTTTTATGACCTTCGCTAGGGAAACTGATAATTTCTTGCAAAAATGGAAATTGATTTGGCCTAGGTGCTTTTAAAGCTTTAGATTTCAGAGTAAGTACATTTTTAGATGGTCTAACAAATGGGGACTTTGGTATTAACATGAAAGTATGTTCCATTGACGGAATCATAGAATTTTCACAACTCAACCCATCAAATTTACGTCAATATATAGGGTGGGATATGAGATGGTTTCTTTTTAAAATTACTTTTAAAACTACATTGTTGATTATTTTTAATTGATTGTTGCTTTATTCAAGAAAGTATGCCTTCCCATTATTTATGAAAAACGATTTGAGTTAAATAGCCGCCGCGGTTGGCTGGCAGTAGTTCATCCTTTTCACCCAATCTTGCAGTACATTTTCGATTATTTGTGGCTCTATTGTACGAATAACTCGATTGATGTTTTCCTTCAGTGCGTCAATTGTTTGTGGATCGTTGCAGTAACAATGGTCCGTAACATGTCCCCATAAAAAAATAGTCCAACGGTGTTAAATCGCAGCTGTAAATATACTGTTAAATTTGTTCTGTGAAAAAGTAAAAGTAAACGAAATATACTTATATTCTAAGTATTTGCAGGAAGTTACATTTTATTCCATATTTTCGTTTTCTTTAAACCTCGTGAGAGTGTCATTTTTTTAACAAAATAACTATTTTAAAGTACATTGATGCCAAAGTGACGAGTTATAATTATCGAAACCTTTAGTCCCTGTCTTTGACACTTCTCAAATTGTTTACGTCGCGGCGTTATTCAATTTCTACGAAAATATTTGGCACTGAAAAGGTCAACCAACTTAAACGAGACAAAAAATAAGCTCTTTGTTAGCGACGTTATGAAAAAATATGGTGCATCATAAAGTTGCGAGGAAAATTATGTGAAAAATTTGTTTTGATGTAAGCGTTGATGAGCACTGTGACTGTAAACAGTGGCGTAGTGCTTTTAGAACTAATGGTCGTTAAATACGGTTGGTAGATAAATGGTGTCCCAAAATTTACGGAAGATTTGAATTACATAGAAAACAATTTTTTTTCAATTGTATTTGTTTTTTATTGAAGCACAAAGTGGAGACGATAGGGTTATGTATGGAATAGTACATCAGACAAATGACCTCCACAGCTTTGCTGGCACATACGCACACTTTTATCCAATTTAGGTAGAAAAATTCGATAATCATATCGCGATATCGAGCACCAATAATAGTAACTGCTTGACCAGTCTCATTTTCGAAGAAGTATGATCCAATGACGTTTTCAGCCCAAAATCCGTACCAAGCAGTGATATGTTGTGGATGTATTTGTTTTTCACACACATCACATGTGTGTTCTCTCCCAAATGCGGCAATTTTGACGATTAACGAAGCCATTAAGGTGAAAATGGGCTTCATCGCTTAGAAAAAAAAATGCTCAAAAAATGTTAAATTGACGACGTTATGACGTCTGTGTAGGTATGTCCTGTATGACTTTTGCAACATATATTGTCGATCCCGTTACCAAAGGGCGTAAATCACAAATATGTGAATTTTAGATTTTGGATCACAAATTGAATGAAGAGAAATAATTTTTAAAACGGTGTTACAAGAACTTACTTCATAACCTTGTGTATCAAATTGTATGTTTGATAAATAATAGGTTGCTACGGCTTTTAATCATGTTTATTTTAAAAGTGTGTACACCCTGACTCCCTCACCAAACTATAATTTAATAATGATAAATCCAATATTTCTGCTGGATCTTCGTTTATCAAGTTAGGTCAAACTGTTGTAACTAGTTTGTATTTGCTTTGGCTCACTGTTTTGAAAATGTCTGAGATAATTAATTTGGGTATACATACTGTGATTTATTCGTTTCGATCAAGATACTTTTTTGTTCTAAACTGTTTCGTTAACCGAACCCTAAATTACCAATACAATGGGCCAATACAATTACCAACCGTAACAATGGAGCCGCCACACTTTATGAAGGCTATACAAAGCGTATAATTATTAAATATGAAAGCCCTTAGAGTTCCCTTTCTGCAATTTATCTTTACTTAGTTAATAACAAACATTTAATTTATACAGGACGTTTTCCCAAGTGATTTCATGAAGAGAAGGGCATATAAAGTTTTTCTCCTAAATGGCCTAGTTTTTGAGATATTACAGAGGATTAAAGTTTATTTTTATTTCGGAAAATCATCGGAGTAGACTAATATTTACTTCTTTAAATTACTATTTTTTAATCTTTTTTAATTTAATTTAATTAAGTCACTTACACATCCTGATATAAGGTACGTTTTGGCTGTAAATTTTTTTCCAGCACTAACAGGGGCGTGATGCAGATAGCCACTTGACATATTTACGAAAAAAATATGTACGCCATTGTCCCTCTGGCTTTTTAATTCAATTATTTTAATTTTTATTTTGTGCTTAACAAAAAAACCTGTCTTGATACTTTTAGTATTGAACATACTTCTGGGCGCGTATTAATGGGAGCTGTCTTGCGAAATATTAACGCGAGCGACATGCAGCGACCTCGACATGATCACGTAACGACCTAACTGTTTGTCTATGTTTATGTTTGGGTTACAGTGTAGTCATCCGCAATTTTGATGACTGTTCAAGGAGTCCAAGGCCACCGTCGGATGCCCGAGATTTGGTGATTTGCTGAAATGACAAAACGACATCCGAGATGCAGGGCTCTTATATGTAATTCGAGTACGTTGAATAAAAACATATACAGTGTGTCCCAAAAAGTTGGAAATAGTCCCGCAGAATCGAAACTATTAGTATTTCCAAAAAAAGTTTCCTACAAAAAACATTCGCATCAAATACCGCCATCGACCAGTCAAAAAGACGTCGACATTGTTCTACAGAGTGTTTCACAAATCAGAAAAAACTGTTTCGGTTAAATGGCAACTCCGCTTAGTTCACATCTAATCAAAAAAGTTATTAAGAAAAGTCGAAAAAACAGTCGAATGTTTACGAATTAACGCTGCTGGCCCAAAAGTTGGAAACAGGCCGAGAGGAATGTCGACGTCGTTTTGACTGGCCGATGGCGGTTTGTGATGCGAATGTTTTTTGTAGGAAGCTTTTTTTTGGAAATACTAATAGTTTCGATTCTGCGGGATTGTTTTCAACTTTTTGGGCCAGCAGCGGTAAATCGCAAACATTTGACTATCGCGCTGATTTTTCCTACACCCCCATATTTCGGCATTTTGAACAAATTTTCTTAATAAAATTTTTTTGATTAGATGCGAATTAAGCGCTGTTGCCATTTAACCGAAACAGTTTTTGTTGATTTGTGAAACACCCTGTAGAAGAATGTCGACGTCGTTTTGACTGATCGATGGCTGTTTGTGATGCGGGTTTTTTTTTTTTTTGGAGAACAAAAAATTACTTTCCCCCGGGCCCTTTCCCCCCCCCCTTGGCGTCCCCCTCCCCCGGGGGCCTCCCCCATAAATAAAAACAAACAAACAACTTCCCACCCCCCCCTCCCCCCAAGATGAAGGTTTTGGTATCACACTATGAATAAATATAATGGAATATGAAATGTATAAAGTGCGTAACAAAAAGTTTTAGGCTGACGCAACCTGCATTTGAGAAATTATGGAGGAAATAATGTTGCCAATTAAAGAAACGAAAATGCAATGTTTTAGAAAATGAAAAGCAAGCTATTCATCTTATGTTAATTGTTTACATTGTAAACAATTTTGAAATCATCTGGCTCACGTTCGAATTCAAGGTTGCTGAGTGGATGGATTCTTAGAATCCAAGCCTAATAATAATTATTATTATTATTAATGCTTTGTTGAATTTTGAAAATGTCCATTAAAGTTTTGTTAAAGTAGTTGGATTATTATTTACAACATGGTAGATACACACTTATTCAGTTCCTAACAAATTAAATTAAACATTGACTTGTTTTCGGATTTTGCATGAAAACGTGGCTGAAAATTAATTTATGCGTTACTTTTATGTAAGCACTATATTAAACAATTGACAAGAAATTGTATCAGGTCAACAAGGCATTGAATATCTGACTTCTTAAGAGCTAGACTGGCTGGTAGAGGCGGCTTCTCTTACGAATGCCCCATTGAACGAAGTTGAGGATTGACAATGCAGTGAGGAGTCTATTGCGAACAGTCCTCTTCTTTGCCTCGGGACTTTTTGGCATCTACAGTTCACCAAAATTTCTATTTGTATAAACTGCCGATTAGGACTATCAGACACCAACACTTGTGAAATCTCACATCCTGGTGGACAATGTTGCTTAAACGCTGACCTCACATCTACAAGATATTCACAATCTTGTCGGTATATGTTATCCACACGCTGGTATTCTGCTATCCATCAGTGTGGATTTCTGCCTGTTTGTGAAACTAAGTAATAGGCTCTTAGAGCATATCCCTGCCCCCAATGGTTTTCAAGAATATGACGAGCCAAATTCATCGCAACTGCATCTACATTCTCGGTCCACTGCAGGTAGTCCACGGCAGCAGGGTCATTGTAAAGGCACATGATGACGATCAACTTATTAATCGAAAACATTTTTGTTAGGATATGCACGGCAAAGAAATCGCAAACCTGACTGAATATCACATGCAAGATAACCCGTTTAAAACGACAAGACCGTCAGGGTCAAACCGCTAAAAATCGTAACAACAAAACTGTGTTTTATTTTTATTATAATTTACTTTAGAAATTTCTACCAGCTGTGTTTGGTATTTTCAATACCCCTACGATACTTGCGTAAGATGCAAGATCTGTGAATTTTTGTTTTAGGATGTGGTTTAGGTAGAAAACGTTATTTTAATAATAATCGCGATCCATAAATAAAGGGTGTCCCATAAGTCACGCAAGATTCGAATTTGTCGCCATTTGCGCGGTGAAGTGTTGACAACCAGAAAAGAAAACAATTTAACTGTTGACAGTTTAGGGTTAGTAAAAATGGAACACTACAAGAAAGATCAACGCGTTTTCATTGTTGAACGATATTTCAAAAATTTCCATGCTTACAAAGTTCAATTGACACAAGAACTGCAGCTTAATGATAGCATAGCATAGCGCATAGCGAAGGGAGTTCGTTGAATGGATTATTGAACAACAACAAGTGAATGCTGATTTTTCGAGCAAAATCATCCTAAGCCATGAAGCTCATTTTCACCTTGGCTTCGTTAATCTTCAAAATTACCGCATTTAGGGTTCAGAGAATCCACATGTGAGTGTCGAAAAACAAATGCATCCACAACGTGTCACTGTTTTGTGCGGATTTTGGTCTGGAGGCGTCATTGCACCATACCTCTTCGAAAATGACGCTGGTCAAGCAGTTACTGTTACTGGTGCTCGATATCGCGAATTGATAACCGAGTTATTTCTGCCTAAATTGGATGATATTGATGTGGACGACATCTGGTTTCAACAAGACAGTGCGACATGCTATACAGCCCGTGAAACAATCCACTTACTGCATGAGGCATTTCCTGGTCGTGTACTCACTCGTTTCGGTGATCAGAATTGGCCCCCTAGATCATGTGATTTAACACCACTGGATTTCATTCTATGGGGTTATTTGAAGTCAAAGGTCTATGTCGACAAGCCCATGCATTGAAGGAGGAGAGTCAACGCTGCGTCAACGAAATTCTCCAACATTCCTGCGAAATGCTCATGGAAAATATTGACAAAAGTATGCATATGCCAGCAAAGCCGTGGAGGTCATTTACACGATGTGATATTCCATACATAACCCTATCCTATGTACTTTATGTTTCAATAAAAAAAAATACAATTGAAAAAAAAAACTGTTGTCTATTTAATTCAAATATTGCGTAAAATTTGGGACACCCTATATATGAACTTTTACAAAATTGTAGCGGCCTGTTGACCGAGTTTGTTTTATTAGAAATACTTTTGTCATATTTTGTCACCAAAATTAGTTAATATGTGTTTCTTTTTTGTTTAAAAATAATGTAACTGATTTATTAGGGAAGTAGATAAGTATAACTGTCACAGCAGATACGTTTTTGGACCGAATTCCAGTGTCAGTTGTATCAAAACTTATTTTACGCTCCTACCGTGACAGTGCTGAAATTATAATTGACAGAATAAATACAGTTTAAGACAGTGGCGTGCTCTGAAATTTTTTCTCGGGATTTATTGTACCTATTTATCGCATGATGAGGTGGAGGGTACAACAAAAGCTACGTTTTTTAATTTTTATCATACACCTGGCCCAACAGGGGGATAGCCCAGAAACTTCCCCTTGGGAACGCCATTGGTTTTTAACAGCATTACTAATCTGCGCATCAGCGTGAAACTGAAACTGATTAAATATTTAATTAACGCATTAAACGTAACTAGGACGCGATTCAATATTTGCGTAAGGCGAAGGCAGATTTTTCTGCAAACTGCGGCCGCGTAAAAACACAAAAAGAAAAAAATTGCGTAACAGTGTTTAATTTAGACGAGAACGTTATTTTGTTTTATTTCTTATCAGTTGTATAGGGTGATTCACAGGGCGAGTGGCCTATTAAAGGTTTTGGGAGAACTATAAACGATATAGAGTTGAAAATTTGTATATGGGGTTTTTTGAGGATGCTTTACACATCTCAAGTGGCGACTTTATGGCCACTGAATACTTCACTACTACAATGTACTCAAAATGGAGGGTCAGACTTTGTCCTTTGTTAAGTCACTAACCAAATTTGTCGTTTATTAAATTAAAATTAAACGTATGTACTTTGTTTTACTATTCCTTTGGCGTCCTTCTTTTATCTTGTTTCTATACATACTAGTATTCCTTACTATCCATAATAACAGTCTATTCATACCTAAGATGTACCATTTTCGAGTTATTTCAAATTATTTATCTAAGTGACTAAAAGATCAGTACCACAGTACAAAAATCATGAAAATTTTAGCACCTTCAAAGAGTGGGTGTATCACAACTTTCGTTATGATACGAACAACAATAACCGACAGACCAATGCATGCATAATAAATTTGGGACAGCCTGTATACATTATGTAAACGTCTTCACAAAGACACACTTCTTCTAAGAAGTAGGCGTCCAAGAGTGTATCTCTAAACTAAGCGTTTTTATTTGGTTTCTACCGAACAATTTGCGGAACGTTTTGTCGACTGACCCATTAGATCGTCAATTTCACGATATCGGACAAAATTCAATTTATCACAGTTTTAGATGTGATCGGGGGGAAAGTAGGCCAATACCAGCCCGTGATTCCTCTCCCAAGAGCATTCGTTCTGGGTCTGCGAACTGCATTTTACGGTGGTGGCCACTTGAAACGCGATATTTCTTGAGCGGTTTGCGTGTCTCTCGCATTTTACAACGCGACGTTTTATTTTGATTTAGGTAGAAAACGATCGAGTCTAGAGTTACTGAAGGAAAATAGTTTTAAAACGGAAATATTTACTTGTAATACAACGCTCATAGACAAATGTATCTACATGTTTTTTCAGTTTAAGGAAACATAAAAGAAATGAGTCACTTACTTATATGAAACATGATAAGAGAAATAAATCAGTCAAGAGGTATATAGTCCAGTAAATAAGCCGGAAAATACTGTAAAATCTGGAAAAGTTGATAAGCAGCCCCGATTTCAAAAATTTTTGTTTGTACGTGTTCTTTAGACCCTCAGGAACATTCATCACCACTAACATCGGCCTTGCTACGAAAAATGAAAAAAATATGGTAGTTTTCCCACCCCCAAAGCTTCCCCAATAGTAAAAGGGATAAAACATTTTAAAAATTCAAAATTTCCCCACGGAAATCGTCTCTCGGGGGTTTTCGGGGTCGCTGATTACGAATCCGCGGTGAGGGTGGTTGCAAAAATCGAGTGAGGGTGGTTGCACCCCATTAAAACCACCCCTAGAAGTGACAGAGATAAAAAATAATTAAACTACAAATTTCACCTCGGAAATCATCTCTCGGGGGTTTTCGGGGTCGCTGGTCAAGAAGTTTAAGTTCAATTACAAAAAATTAAACGTCTAATGGAATGGAGCAATATAATTCCACTTTCAAGTTTTCGATAGCTGATTCGTTTGTAAGCTGTAGGATTTTACTTTTAAGTATCAAAATTTAACTTTCAAAATTCCCCCTTCATCTGTTTACCATCCTCTACAGTTGGTACTTTGAAATTCCCTGTTCATCTGTTTACCTTCCTCTGCAGTCGGTAACGTAGTTCTTGCTTATGAAAGGGGAGCTATATGCATACTTGCAACTACTTTTATACTTTCCCGCGGTATTATAGTATGCCTTTTTGCAATATAGAGGGCCGGGGTTCAAATCCCGGCTCCGACCACTTTGACACCTCTTATGGTTTTTTTCATATGTGCCTATCACTGTAAAGTAGCTCCTCGTCAGTATGGTGTAATGCTTACGGATCAGCGACCCCGAAAAACCCCCGAGAGACGATTTCCAAGGTGAAATTTTGAATTTAAAAATTTGGGGTGGTTTTAATGGGGTGCAACCACCCTCACTCGATTTTTGATCGCGGATTCGTAATCAGCGACCCCGAAAACCCCCGAGAGACGATTTCCGAGGAGAAATTTTGAATTTTTAAAATGTTTTATCACTTTTACTATTGGGGAAGCTTTGGGGGTTGGGAAAACTACCATAATTTTTTCATTTTTCATAGCAAGGCAGATGTTAGTGGTGATGAATGTTCCTGAGGGTCTAAAGAACACGTACAAACAAAATTTTTGAAATCGGAGCTGCTTATCAACTTTTCCACATTTTCCGGCTTATTAATTGGACTGGTGGTCACTCAACAAACAAATTACTGTACCACTGTTTATTGAAAAAGTTCGAAAAAAACGAACAAAAATCGCTCGAAAATTGTTAATAACAATTGACCTATGCAATATAACAAAGAAATCCTACGTACTGTTGTGGAGAAACTAGTTTTGAATATTCAGTTAAAATTTCAAGCCAATCGAATAAAAATTGTTCGAGATATTGGTCCGGCCGACTTGAAATTTCACGTTTCGAGAAAAACGCGTTCAAAGTTTTAATCTGCAATGCCTGCACCATACAATTTACCTTTGAGATTGACCTCCTTCTCCTGCTTTTCTTTTCTTAGTGATTGTGAATCGATCCTGGCCTTTTTTGCTCCATCAGACAAGGACAGATGCGATACCAATTCTCGATACCAATAACGGTATCTAGATGGCGCTCGCATAGGGCAGCGAGAGGGATCGCGTTAGATCCTTAAATTCGAGCCCTTACAGGTTTCTCCCACACATAAAACTTGTCCACGTAATTTTTACGATGTTAAGGGACTTTTAAGTAAAAAAAATCGATTTTTCGAAAGAAAGGGGATGGTGTACCTTAACTGATATAAAGTTAAAACTGTATTTATACATTATCCTTTGTGGCCAACCTTTCCACCTGACCCTTTCGGCCTGACGTTGCTATTTGGGACACCCCGTATATCAGCATCGCAGTGACGGAAGGGTTATGTTTGTTATCTGATGGCGGGGAAAATCATTCTGGCAAATGTTTACCTCTAAAAGGGGCCTATTTTGTCGAACGAACACTAACCATGCATTAATTATTGCTGACGCTATACAAGAGGTGGAATGTACCCAATTGTAACAATCGGTTACAGGGATATCGGTTTTACTAATTGGCGCGGTTGAAATTACTATTATTTACTTGCCTTGTAAGCACAATCTTATTCGCGAGTAAAATGGAGCCTTGAGTGCTTGTAGTTGCTGAAAACAATTATTCAGGTGAATCATTTTAGTATATTGCGTCAGTAACTGGAGATAGTAGAGCTAGTCGTAAGCTATACATTAACTAAACAACTGGAAGACCGGTTCAGAACCGGAAAATTGAATAAAAAGCTGCTGATTCTTAATATTTTTTTTGCCAGAAAATGACGCTATGTATCCTAAAAATAGTTGGCTGACCACAGTTTTAAATTTGTATAAAAAAAGTGTCACAAACAAAAGCGTTGAGGGTGGAAAGTATAGCCCAAAAATATCCAGAACAGTTTTAACCCCTAAACTCCCTAGGGTGGATAAAAAATGTCCTTTTTAATCCATTCCATAATCCATCCATATAATCACTTAATTTGATTAGTGCCAACATAAGATTAAAAAAAAATATTGCTAAGTAAAACTCGAATAATATAATGGCATTTCTAATGTAACAGCTGCTGCTATAATAATTATTACCTGAAAAAATCAGTTTAACTTCGAAAACATTTATAATTTGTTCATGAAGTGGATGGAAATATAGGGATGCAAAACTATTTCAGAGGAGTCTAAGCAACATGGCCAGAAATTGTTTTTTTTGCATTCACCTGGAGACTTCTAGGACTCACCTAAAAAATCAAATTAGGTAGTAAATTACTATAAGTACTTTGTGCAAGAAATAAAAGATAGTCAAAATATTGCACAAATCATATAAAAGTGAGGAAAATGAATACTCCTTAATATATCTGAAATCATACATTTGCAGACCATTCTGCATATTTTGGACCATTGGATTGGACCTTCCATATAATGATTTTATTTAAACACAATTGATTATTTGCAATTCACGATTTTTATTAAACCGTTTTCAGCGTCTCGAAGAATTTCAGTCTGGAAGTGTGTGTTTGCTTTAACGTTTAATATGTCTATTGTTTCTAGCTGTACTGTACCACAAAAAGAAACATGGCTACCTACAATTTAATATACGTAAATAGAGATATTGCACCACAAATTACCTCTTTCTTCCATTGATATTCTTGAGTAAAATTGTTAAATTAATAAAATTAGAAAGAGATAAAATTTTATATCACCTAACCTAACACATTTCTGTGTCTTTAACAATGCTCTAGAATATTATCATAATACGATTAAAATTTTCAGGAAGATTTTTGTACAAAGCCTTGAGTTTATTTAACGAATTATATTCTTTTAAAGAAAAATATTTATTTCACATTAACTTTGAGGTATCACATCAATATTTTCTATTTCCTTTCTTTATAAATTTTAATATTTTGTAAATCAATACGGTCAAATGAGAATAAAAACAAGATATATCGAAAAAAAATGACACTGTGGTGTGGTTAATATCAAATACAAAACTTTATCAAACAAGTTCGAAAATAATTTGTTTTGAAACGATACAAATTCTGACAATTTCTATTTCCAATTTACTTTTATGTGTTAATGAAATGGAAATTCGTAAAAAAATAATTTTTTACTCAAAAAACAATCAAAATGACAGTTTGAAAAAATAACATCTGATGAACTTATACAGTTCTTCATGAAATATGTTTAAAGAAAAATCAGAGATACTGAAAATATGTTATAGGCAATATTATTAGTGCCTAAATAATTAAATATTAATTAAGTAAACAATCCATTTTTAAATAACGAATTCCATTAAAATATAACTTCTACTTATAAGAATATAATTTAATTATACGGAGTCATCCAAAAAAAACGTCATCAAAGTTGGTCGAGTAAAAAAGACATGTATTACTATACTATCTTCAATTTATAACCTTATTTAATTGTCAAAGCTGTCACCTTATATGACAGCCATTATTTATTTTACAATGTGACAGCCACTTGTCAAAAGGTTGACATAACCGAAAAGCTATTGATGTATGCATCTCTTGTCGTTCATAGCCAGATTTGATGACTTTTCTTTTGGATGTCTCGTTATAATAATAAACTTACTTGTTTCGCTAACATTTGGTTCTATTTCAGTTGGAAGTGAATAGGTCCCTAGTCGATTGTATTTGTGCGTATCTGGAAAGAAAAAACAAGTCAGGTTAAAGTAGCGATTAAAGTTAAAAACCAAAACCAAACCGAAAATTAAATAACGACCACAAAAAATAAGACCAAAGATCAAACACCCATTTGTTTCAAGTTCCAGTTTTCCATAGATCTAAAAGTAAAACCTTCACTTGTTTATACAGTATCCCTTACAGAAAAATCTACCAATAAGGATAAAATAATCATTTTCAACTTGAATGTAAAGGAAACCTGTACGCAAATGCATCCCGGGTTCGGTTCTCGGCTAAATCAATATCTACAGTAAACTGTTTGTACACAGTGGCGCTTTCTGTTCAGTTTCCTTTTCTCATCCACCATGCTGCCATCTTTGGCTCATACATCAAAGTGTTGAAACCAAACACTTAAAATCAATCACGTTGTTCTGTTATATTATTTCCTTGGTATCGTAGTACAAAAGGGCACAACAGTTAAGAGTTACCTGGTGAATGTATGGAGACATCCAAAAAAACGTCATCAAAGTTGCCCGAGAAAAAAAAGACGTATTTCCTATTCTTGATCGAATTTATAACCTTATTTACTTGTCAAGACCGTCACATCATATGACAGCCATTGTTTATTTTACAAATTGTGACAGTCACTTGTCAAAAGTTTGACATAACCGAAAAGCTTAGACATGACCGCTATTTCCGTCTCTCTCGTTCATAGCCAGAGTTGATGACGTTTTTTTTTTGGATGTCTATATAATAATAGTTACAAAGTAAGTGTGGATATAATTATATAAAACCCGGACTCACATTGGATTGAAAAAATATAAATATCAGTGCCATTTAGCATATTTATTGTGTTTGAGTTTGGAATACCAGGTTTTTAAATTTTGAACATGATGACGTGACAGGAAATACAAGTTTATCGTAAACTCAGGGCTATATTTTTAATTCTTATACAACTTTAATAAATTGAAATAATTGCAGAAAGGCATTGGAATTTGCCACAATAATGGGATCTTGAAGTGTATCTCGGAAAAGAAAAGTGACATGATGTTAACTTCTGACACAAAAGTGTTAAAAAGAAAGACATTGCAGTTTACTGAATTATTCTCAAAATGAAAGTGATGTTTAAGTAAATTCAAATGATTTGAACTTAAAAAATCAATTTGTAAACAAAAAATAAGTTTAGTACAATCTTATTATAAATGTGGTGGAAATTACACTGTTAGTTTACGAAGATTTGGTACCAGAATGGGTTTGTGAGTAGGCTCCTGTAAAATGAAAGTGTACAGTAACTTATTAACTTCAAAGAACAGTGCCTGTAATCGACCTCCCAAGATCAGGAAGACCAAAGATTGGTGATGTGAAAGTTACAAAAATTCTTCAGGAAAATCAAAACAGCCAATATAATAATCGGTAGCAATCAGTAATGTTAATGCAATATTAAAACGACTGCAAATGCCATGGTTTATTGACAGATGAGGCCCATTTTTCTCTTAATAGTAGAGTCAATATTCAAAACTGTCGAATATGGTCAGCAGAAAATCCACATGCAATCATTCAGGAAGGTCTCCATGACAAGAAAGTCACTATTTGGTGATACCTGCAAATGTTAAGAGATTATGTAGTTACACAGTTGCAAAATGTGGACGTAATTTGAAATATAATTTTTATACAAGGTGGGGCACCCCTCCATGAAAATTCATTGCCACCGAAATCGCCTGATTTGAACCCATAGGATTTTTGGCTTTGGGGTTATTTAAACGATTTGGTAGCTTTAAAAGTATTGCCCAAAAATGACAAAATATACAACATTACATTAAAAAAAATAATTGAATATGAGGACATAACTCACAAATTTATGCAACGTTTTTGTGAAATTTTAATGTTTTATTATAATATTAATATAAAAAATATAAATAAAAATTATAAAAATTTTTAATTTTCAATACACTCAGAAATAAAAAAGTTATCTTGTCAATTTCGAAAATAGCCATTTATACAGTCCTGCCTTCAATTTAAAGAAAAAGGTAATTTCGAAACACAGTAGAAAAACATACGTAATGTTTATTGCTATTTTGTGAATTATTTATTAACAGCATATATGCAAATCAAATATTTTTTCAATATAACATTTTTCAAAAAACAAAATAAATGATTCATGTTTATTATATCATCATCATTGTGTCATATAATAAATATCATATTTATTATATGACGCAACTTAGGAATCACCCTGTACACTTACATTATTTTAAAATATGTAAGATCTTGTCATGAAACCACTTTAACTACTTTATGTATTAATGATATGGAAAATTCGTAAGAAAAAAAATGTATTCAGAAAACAATTAAAATGACAGTTTGAAAAATATCATCTAAGGAACTTGAACAGTTCTTCATGAAATAAGTATAAAGAAAAATCTTATGGGGACACTGTAAATACTCGTATTTTATAGGCAATATTATTAGTGCCTAAATAATTAAGTAATTTTAATTAAGTAAACACTCCATTCTTAAATAACGAATTCCATTAAAATATAACTTCTACTTATAAGAATATAATTTAATTACATGAAGCCATCCAAAAAAAAAAACGTCATCAAAGTTGGCCGAGTAAAAAAGACGTATTTAATATTGAAAGACGTCCTATTATATATTGAAAAAATATTTGAATTGCATATGCTGTTAATAAATATGACACAACTTAGGAATCACCCTGTACACTTACATTATTTCAAAATATGTAAGATCTTGTAACGAAACTACTTTATCTACTATGTACTGGAACGTAATATGCATTAAAGCCATATTTTTGAAGTTAACGACCACTTCATCCAACACTCGTTTAATAAGAAAAGAACACTGTAGGCCCTAACCGTTAAAAGTATCGTTTGTGTATTTCATTTGCTAAACTCCCTTCTCACTAACACTTCGTTAAATTGAGTAACAAAGTTTTAATAACTTTTGTAATTACTTTCAAAACAATTTAGTGCATTTTAGAAACCGTTAAGGAATTTTTGAGAACGCTTTATATACTCGGTCTGATAACTTTTGGTTTATGCGGTAGGTAAATATTAGCTTTTCAGATAATTAAAACTTCCTCCTTACATCCCAGATTGTAAATTAAGCTTTAATTTAAAATGAAACTTCAGTCCCATTCTGTGTTGTATAAGAAACGTAGGAAGACTGAACATTGTAATAATTAGTCGAGTTCTGAAATCCCGGGTTACCGCATGTCTGCATTTACCTATCCAGTGTTCCCGCATGAGATCGGCGTACTACTGTGCAGACGTGAGTCTCGGGACATCGGGAAGGTTCGGCCAGTGGCGTGGGTATGCAGGGGTAAGAAATACACGCGTATATAATTTACAATGCGTTTAGAAATACGGTTTATACGAGGTGTGTAAAGTAATGAGATTGGCAATTGAACAATCAAATGAGTCATTTGATTGTTCTTTGTGACTATTTCCGTAAACCGTTTTTTTAGTGCGATTTAAAAATGAATGACATTAATTTTGAGCAACTGTGTGCTGTAGGTTTTGCTTCAGACTTGGATACAGCACAACGAATACTTTTGCAAAACTTCAACACGCCTAAGGAGACAGTGTTTTTTTCAAGAGCCCAGGTTTTTCGGTGGTTTAAGGCATTCTCAGAAGGAAGAGAGTCGATTGAAGATGAACTACGCAGCGGGAAGGCCTTCATCTTCAAGAACCGATGAAAATGTCGATAGAATACGGGATCTTGTGCGTTCAGATCATCGGTTGACGACAAGAATGATGGGAGAAGAGTTGAATTTGAATCACACCACTGTTCATCAGATTTTGACTAACGGTTTGGGGATGAGAAAAATCTGCGAAAAAATGGTTCCAAAAAACCTTTCGCAGGAACAAAAGGACATCAGGAGAGAAAGGTGTCTTGACTTTTTTGAATCGATTGAAATTGATCCTCATTTTATGGAACGTGTCATTACTGGCGATATGATTTGGGGTTTAAGTACGATCCGGAAACCAAGCGCCAAAGGATGGAATGGCACACATCAAGCTCTCCAAAACCCAAAAAAAGCAAGAATGATCAAGTCGAAGATCAGAGATCAAATGCATGCTGATTTGCTTTTTTGATGCCACAAAGAGTTTGTGCCTCCAGGCCAAAGAGTAAATCAACACCTTTACGGAGAGGTTCTTGAAAACATGGGCATGACAAAAAAGGGTCATGCGTGTGAGACCAAACGTCAAGAACAACTGGATGTTGCATCACGACAATGCGCCTTTTTGGCATGTGTAAGACAAACTCAGATAACACCATGATGATGAGTGGGTTAAAATAAGCTGGAAATTATATGCCTGGTAAAAGTAGCAAAATGTCATAAATTGAGACATTTTTGGGGCAATTTCTTCTCAAAATTAGCATGTGGAGGATTTAAATTGAATTATGACAACGCCATGATGTTCAGCGGGTCAAAATACGTCGGGAATGATGTCTAGTTAAAGCTGTCAAGGTTTATAAGTTCGGTAGTCACATTTCAAGAAATTACCGTGGCAGTCAAAATGTTAATTGTTCCTGTGCGCTATTACTAATAGCGAGAAAGACTGATAAATACCTTATTAGTAAATTATTATATAGTAAATTATTATCGCTAGTACGATGAGGGCACTGTTCTAAACTAGTAACAAAAATTAAAGGATATCAAAGAAATTCCAAATTTTTGGGTGATTTTCAACAAGGGATAACTCGGAGAAAAAATGGTCGTACAGAAAAAAAGGAAATTGTAGCCCCAAGTGTCTAGTCTTCAGATCTGGACTTAAAATTTTTTTAGCGGGAGCGGTTCTCAGGTAATCATCCGAAAACCAACAAAAATTTTTTTCTAAATTTTTGCTCGTCTTTAAAATTGTCTGTGGACTTCAAATTTTTTTTCATCATGCGACCATAAAGCTCTTTTAGACAATTTAATCGGCTTTAATTTGATCTCTTAATGAGCTCCGTACGATGAGTTGCCCCGGAGTTCATCGTCGATCAAAGCAAAAAAGTTATTTTCAACTTTGACAATCAATTACTCGGGAACTAGTGATCGTACAGAAAATGGATGTAGGGTTTTGGAAACTACAAAACATTCTCTATAAGACACAATTGGGGACGACTGATTTTTGAAGCGATAATATTGCTTTATTATTATCTAAGCGATAATGTAAGGATATTTGGAAAATTTGGTATAACTTTGGATATAGTGGATGAACGAAGAATATCATCGGTAATTTTTTAAACTCAAAGTGTCCCCAAAAAACGCTCAAAGTTGCAAAGCGCTGCGATTTTTTTTTTCTTAATGCCCCGAAGGTTTAAATTTATCGTTTCTGCCAAAAATCACCGTAACAAGCAATTTTTCGATTTATATGCATTTTTTCAACTTCAATATGATTTTTTTTGGCGGCAATCCATATTTTTTTGCTCAAAAACATTACTCGTTGGAAAAAATCGAAAAAAAAATTTTTTTTTGAATTTTTTTTTTCAAAATTGAGTACAAACATTATCTAAGAACAAAAATGTCTTAGAATTAGTCAAAGAATACCCTCAAATTTTGATGATTTTTGGTTTTTAAAAAATGGCATTTCAATCATTTGCAATCTTTTCAGTCATTTCAAAAATCATCTAAAAATTCTGAAAAAAATTTGAGGGTATTCTTTGACTAATTCTAAGACATTCTTGTTCTTAGATAAATTTTGCTAAGCTCAATAGATTCCAAAAAAATATCGATTTCGACGGCTCGTGGAAAGTCAGATGTCCGACTTTCGACGGCTCGTAACTCGCTTGGAGTTGATTTTTGGACCTTGGTGCCATGAAAACTTTTGTTCAGGGGGATTTAAAGTACAAAATATTTCAACCCCACAAAAATTGGCCGGGAACCAAAATCCATATGATTGGTGCGGGGTCCTTTAAACCTTCGGGGCACTAAGAAAAAAAAAATCGCAGCGCTTTGCAACTTTGAGGTTTTTTTGGAGACACTTTGAGGTTAAAAAATTAGCGACGATATCCTTCGTTCATCCACTATATCCAAAGTTATACCAAATTTTCCAAATATCCTTAAATTCGCATATTTTTTACTTTTTTTCAGCCAACATTATCGCTTCAAAAAAATTTTAATCAATCGCCCCCGATTGTGTCTTATAGAGAATGTCTTGCAGTTTCCAAAACCCTACCTCCATTTTCTGTACAAAACTGGCATCACACGCTTTTTTGTTTTATTTTCATGCGACATTTTCTCATTTCGCTGACATAATACGTCCATTTCATAATTCGATGGAGTCGCGAATTTTCTGAACGATATATTTACCTATCGAGTTATCCTCGGTCGGTTGGAACTGGAATCTCGCTTTGAACCCCTGGCCGGGCCAATCAGAGTTCGCTACAAATTCTATGAAGAGGTCGGATCCCGTGGACAGGACTTCGAGCTCGCTCCCTTCATTACACAGGACCTGGATGGCCGGATCGGCAGATGTTTTACCATCATATACTCGGATTATGTCGGCTCTATTCAAACAACTGGAAACAAATTTGAGAAATAAGCAAGAGGGAATGGAGCGAATGCAGCACAGGTATATATTGGTATATTCCGGGGGTGGTCTTTTATTTATATACGTCTGCATTATACGTATTTACTTTGAATTCAGTCTACGGATGGATGTTTGTTGTATACAGGGTGACCAAATTTCAATCACACAATAAATGTGTGTATATCTTTAAAAAAGCTTTTTATCATAATTATTAGTGATTTATCAGTAAAGCTGGCAGACACCTGGTGTCCCACAGAAGCAGTAGAACTTTTAGCACGGTTTTTATACAGTGCGCGCCTAAAGTATGGAATAAATTCAGTAAATGTGAAACAAAAAATGTTTGGAAAAAAATCCTCGAACAGGTCGATTTTGTTTCATAAAAACACACATTTTTGAGGGAACGTCTATTTTCAGATGTCATTTGTTTTTGAGTAATGACGTCATCAACTTATTTTTCAAATGACAACCCCCCATTTTTTTAATTTAATTTGAGATACCCTCATTGTCGACTTAACGGTATAAAAATGTTGCCACTTTACATAACAACATTTTTGAGTAAATGACAATTGAATGTTATAAAATGAAAAATATATTTTTCACAATACCTAAATAAACGAAACTTGCTGAAACAACTGAACACAAATAAAACATCTAAGCAAAAAAAGATCTTCGGATTAAGTTTTTTGATGTATCCATGGTTTTTACTGTCAGTTAATCAGAAGATTTGTCATTAAATTGTGAAAAATTAATGTAACGTGTTAGTATTTATAAAAATTCCAATTTTAATATGGCACATTTAACTGTGACACAAAGAATTGAAATATTAATTGTCATCGGATGTGGAAATAAGACCAGTACTCAGCAGGAGGTATGTAATTTTTTTAATGCAAAATATCCAGATAACCCTATCACCCACTCCAAAGTTAGTAAGATTGAGTCCAAATTTAGAGAAACTGGTGATGTTAAAGATCTACCAAAATCAGGACGTCCAAAAATTATCCAAGATAAAAAGATTGACATTGTGTTAAGTATGGGAGAGAACCATCAGAGTACCTCTGTACTAGTTGCCTCAGAAAATGAAGTTGGTCAGCCGACAGTTCTACGTATCCTGAGGAAAGAAAACTGGCATCCCTACAAATTTCAGCTTGTGCAAGAACTCAACGAAGACGACCCCGACCGGCGACTGCAATTCTGTGAAACTATGATGAATCTTTGTCAAGCAAATCCAAATTTACACCAGAAAATACTTTTTTCCGATGAAGCCACGTTTTGTCTAAACGGCACAGTGAACCGTCAAAATTGAAGGTATTGGAGTCGGACGAATCCTCATTGGATCATCGAAGTACATACTCAACATCCGCAGAAATTAAATGTGTGGGCCGGAATAGTCGCAAACAGAATAATAGGGCCCTTCTTCTTTGAACAAACTCTCACAGGAGAAATATATCTGGAGTTCTTGCAAAATGATCTAGTTCCAGCCCTTGCAGTAATTTTCCCAAACGAGAATGATCCTGACATTCCAGATAACACTCTGGTTTCAGCAAGACGGAGCAACCCCGCATTATGCGCTCTTAGTTCGTGAATATTTAGACGTCATCTTTCTTCAGAGGTAGATTGGCAGACAAGGACCGATATAATGGCCCGCGAGATCGTCGGATCTTACACCACTTGATTATTTTTTATGGGGTTATTTGAAATCAAAAGTTTACTGCAGAAACCGCACAATTTAGCCGAACTACGAGATCGCATTAGATATGAAATGGGATCCATTACCCCGGAAGTCATTCAGAATGTACAAGAAGAATTTGTACACAGGCTTGCATATTGCCAAGAAGTTGACGGACGGCATTTCGAACACTTCATGTATAATTGTATTTGCTTATTAAAGAAATTTTCGTTTACTTATTGTGAAAAATATATTTTTCATTTTGTAACATTCAATTGTCATTTCCTCAAAAATTTTGTTATGTCAGGTGTTGTGTAATAACTTGTGTAATTTGTACACCTTTAAATCGACAATGAAAGGGTCTCTCACATTAAAATAAAAAAATGGGGGTTGCCATTTGAAAAATAAGTTGATGACGTCATTACTTAAAAACAAAAGACATCTGAAAATAGACGTTCCCTCAAAAATGTGTGTTTTTATTAAACAAAATCGACCTGTTCGAGGATTTTTTCCAAAAAATTTTTGTTTCCCATTTACTGACTTTATTCCATACTTTAGGTGCGCACTGTATTTCGGTAGCCTATAGAGTTGGTTTTAAGCTAGCTGGGCAGCACCTGGATGCAGTTTTTAGTTCCTAGGGGAAAAACTAAGGACGATGGAGCTATATTGACACCGGATTTATGTTCAGCACCTCAAAATATAAAGCTGTCATAGTGGAGTTTTTTTGTGTGCCTGTGTAGGATTATAAGGCCATTTCTGACCTTGGAGTAGTCATCGAAATAAAATTTGGTGATCATCTCAAGGTCAAGTTACTATACACGTACCGAGCGGAAAATTTAAAAATTTTGATGGATGAAAATCTTCAAAAGTAGTTGTATTGTAGATATATTGATAATGACACTGTATTCGTTTTTCAAAATTCGTAAGAGTATGTAGGACATCTCGTGGAATATTGTTGTACGCGATGTCTTCGTCATTCCTTCTCTTATCGATGGCTTTCCTCAATTGATTCCTTCCAACGAATTTAGATCCTCTAGGATCACCTCAAATGATTACGTTAGATTCAACTGTTAAGATTCTCACATATATAAGAACGTACAGTTTTTCGTTGTGCTAATTTCTATCAAAAGAGAGAAAGTCAAATTAGACCTTGAAATGTCCAAAACAAATTTCACACCATATATAATGTCATCGTCATATTATGTGAGGTGTTTACAACGTTTGTATTGTACATCAACTTTTTTTTTGCAAAAATCCTTTCTGAAGCGTCATTCAATACTTTGAAGTGGGACACCCTCTATAACAAAACGTTATATGCATTTCACATCATATTGATTCGGATGAAGATAGTTTTAATGTTTGCTTAAAGCTCTAGTGCACATAGTACGAATATCAATAAATAACTAGATGCATATTACGTTCTGTTGCTTCCGCATAAGAGCAAATAATAAATATGTAGATATGGATATATACAGGATGTCGCGTATCATGTGGGTCGTCTTTCAGGGATGTAAAAGTTGTAATATACTTATTTATAGCCCTTAATAGAAATACGAACTGGAAGATGATGATGAAAGATGAATAGCCATAAAAGTCAGGGCCGTATTTAGTACATAGAGGACTGAGATATACTAAAGACTGAGACTGTGAGATATACGAAAATATACAGGGCGTAAAGTCGCGCATAAATTCGATAAAAATTAATTGATTTTTTTTTTAGAAAAACGCTCGGACACTCGGTCAATTAAATTTTTCATTTGCCGACATTTTGACGTACTTCATTTTTTTTATCGACAGCAGTAAAATATATGACGTCATCTATATATTTTTTAAATGACAACATATAGCTTGTGATACACATCATTTGAAAGCTCTTATTTCATGCAGTATGCTTCTAAATTTTGGCGCGATTTATTAATTTGGCGCGATAAATTAAATAAAAAAACGAAGGAAAGTTTATTTAAAAAATCACTCAGACAGAAGAGGTCCTACAGCTATTTGCTCGTCTATTTCACATAACACACTCAAAAGTTATTTATAATACCAGAAATTGAGAATAAATAATATAAAGCGCATTCTTAATTATTTTAATTAAATCATTTATTTAAGTTAATCTCTAAACGAAGTATTTCCGGGTCAATGGATTGGGCGAAGGGGTCAATTCGAGTTTCCTCCTAGGTCGCCTAATTTTTTTTGTGGGATTATTTAAAACATAGCCTGTATGTAAATAAGCCCACTAGTGTAGATGACTTAAAAAAATAGAAAAAGATACGAAATTAGTGTTTTAATAGATTTCAGTAATGAACTAGTGTTTTGATAAATTTCATAGAGCTCAAACAATATGTGATGACGAAAGCAGATCAGAGGAATTACAGCAAATTAAGGAAGCTTTAACGAAAAACGGTTATAAAGAAAAATACATCGACCGAGTATGCCTCACTCAGAGAACAAAAGTAGAGCAACAACTAACAACGTATGCTTGCCTACTCTATGTCTCAGGAGTGACAGATAAACTCAAGAAAATACTGTCGAAAAAGAATATTGGTGTACGATTTCGCACAGTAAAGAAAATACAGCAGGTGCTTCCCTCAAACAAGGATCCGGTTCCTAGACTTTTAACTAAAGGTGTCTACGAGTTAAAATGTACCTGTGGGAAAAGCTACATTGGACAGACGGGAAGAAGTATACAATGTAGGATCAAAGAACATCAACGACACACCAGACTGAGGAATACAGACAAGTCAGCAATAGCGGAATATGTTCATACCAACGAGAACATCAGAGTGTTAGACAAAACTACACGATATTACCCAAGAATAATTAGAGAATCCCTGGAGATCATGAAAAACAATAATAATTTTAATAGGGAGGACGGGTATCGACTGAGTAATACATGGAGATTAGCGATACGAAGAACCAGTGACCTGGAATGTCATGGTCAACCGAGCTCGACGGTTGTGCAGCCAACCATAGCAGAGCCAAGGTATATAACGAGGAGCAAAAGACGACAACACCAGTCTTTAGAAACCTTCTGAAGAAGCTGACAGCAAGATCAGCGAAACGTCCAGTCAATTTAGACGACCGCGGCAAAACCCGGAAGAAACAACTTCTCCATTAGACAACAGCCGTGAAAGCCTGCATTCTATTATAGGTTAAATAAAAGTATTAAAGAATGCGCTTTACAAGTATATTATTTATTTTCAATTTCTGGATTTCTGGATAACTATTTGAGAGTGTGCTATGTCAAATAGCCGAGCAAATAGCTATTAGAACCTCTCGCTTTCGAGTGATTTTTTATATAAACTCCTTCGTTTTTTGTCGAATTTTAGCATGTGAACCGTCACCATTTTAAAATCGCTCGATGGAATCGCGCCAAAATTTAGGAGCGTACTGCATGAAATAAGAGCTTTGAAATGGCGTATCACACGCCATATGTTGTCATTTAAAAAAAAATCGATGACGTCATATCTTTGACAGAAAAAACAAATGAAGTACGTTAAAATATCGGCTAATAAAAAATGTAATTGATGTGTCACAGCGTTTTTCTAAAAAAAATATAATTTAATTTTTATTGAATTTATGGGCGACTTTACGCCCTCACTGTACTTATATTTAAAAAAATACTACCTGGCAACATTAAAAACATGTACGGTCATAGACGTATTTCTACTGTTGATCATACTCCTTTATGAATGTTTAGTACAAATTTTTGACCTATATAGGTAAGGGCAGGAGGGAATACTGAAGTAACGGGTTATATGGAATAAAAATCTAATAAGATCTTATAACCTGTTAACAAAGGAGGTTTACTATAGCTGTTATTTGTTTGTGTGTATGAATGTGTTAGCAAGTTGGGTTAACCTGCATATTTGTATTGTATTTATGAAATTTTTGTTTTGTAAAAAAACGTCATACCTTAGCCCCCTCAGTGGAGGGTCAAATAGCGACTGAGCGACATAGAACTATAGAGTCCCGAGTCCCTATACAACCGAATATTAACCCGGTAACATTACACGGGCTGCAACACTCTCTATTCACTGTCCGACTCTGTCTTTAATGTATTAATGCTCTCTTTACTTCTTTTCTTAATTTTTCTAATATTTACTTCTTGTATACTTTTTTACCAGCTGGAAATATTGTCTTTTATTGTTTTTAGGAAATCACTGTGTTGTTAACGAAGCACTTTATGTTACATCACGTGTTTTATTTCTAAACCGACATGTACCGTAAAGTTTGTCGAAGTTTGTAGCTCATCAACGTCTAGATCTTTTTTTATTTTCTGAATAGCGACCTTTCCTTGAAAAAGCCTGTTAGTCCAAACAGGGCCAGCGAAGAAGTTACAATGATTACACGCTACCGTCGTGATAAAATGTTACAACTTTGCCGTGTTCCCGTATTATTCAAATACTAATAAAATTAACTACCGTACGCTACCGTAAACTGCACCAAATGGACACAATAAAGGCGGATACTTTCGTCAGTTACGACTTATTTTATGGCTTCAGATTTTTCTCAAAGAGAAAACCATGTACTAATATCGCGCAAGGTATGCAACTCATCTTTCTACTTTATGGGCACTTTTGTTTCGTGAAGCGCGTAAATCCAGAGGCATGTCAGACTGGAAACACAGCAGTAATAATAGTTGCTAAAATGCAGTTGATTTTGTGGCAATACGAGATTTCTAGATCTTATACCCCTGGAATTTTTTTTCTTGAAGTAAAAAGTCTACGATGTGTGGCTATTAAATAACCGAACTGATGCTGCTACCAGCGCGCTGCGAGCGTGTTGCGACAACTTTGAACATAACTGTGTCTGGTGATACTTTACCCGCTCTGAGCTCGCTGGACAAGCCAGTGGGTCGCTCAGTTTGACTGTAGCAGTCGTTTGAATTAGTCTACGCACCAGTGATGCCTCGAAAAAATGTTAAGTGTTCAGATGGAGCTACTGGTTAATCTCAAGTTTCTTGTTAAACTGGGGAAAACCTTTACAGAAGCTTATGCAATGGTTTAAAAGAAGATGTACGGGGATGAATGTTTATCCCGCACACAATGTTTTTGGATGGTTTAAACGGCTTAAAGATGGATGTGAAACGACCGAAGACGATCCGCGCCCCCGGACGGCCCTCAACGTCAAAAACGGACGAGAACATTGAAAAAATTAGTAAATTAATCCGCGAAGATCGTCGTCTAAGCATCCGAGGGCTTGCTGAAATAACATAAATCGACAAAGAATGTGTTCGCCAGATTTTGCATGAATCGTTCAACATGCGCAAAGTTTGCGCAAAAATGTTGCCAAAACTCCTCACTCCCGAGCAAAAAGAATCAAGAATGAACATTTGCGCTGACATTCTAAACAACATTGACATTGATCCAGGCTTGTTAGACACAGTTAGACAATCCATGCATCAAAACAATTTTTATATAAACTCCTTCGTTTTTTGTCGAATTTTAGCATGTGAACCGTCACCATTTTAAAATCGCTCGATGGAATCGCGCCAAAATTTAGGAGCGTACTGCATGAAATAAGAGCTTTGAAATGGCGTATCACACGCCATATGTTGTCATTTAAAAAAATCGATGACGTCATATCTTTGACAGAAAAAACAAATGAAGTACGTTAAAATATCGGCTAATAAAAAATGTAATTGATGTGTCACAGCGTTTTTCTAAAAAATATAATTTAATTTTTATTGAATTTATGGGCGACTTTACGCCCTCACTGTACTTATATTTAAAAAATACTACCTGGCAACATTAAAAACATGTACGGTCATAGACGTATTTCTACTGTTGATCATACTCCTTTATGAATGTTTAGTACAAATTTTTGACCTATATAGGTAAGGGCAGGAGGGAATACTGAAGTAACGGGTTATATGGAATAAAAATCTAATAAGATCTTATAACCTGTTAACAAAGGAGGTTTACTATAGCTGTTATTTGTTTGTGTGTATGAATGTGTTAGCAAGTTGGGTTAACCTGCATATTTGTATTGTATTTATGAAATTTTTGTTTTGTAAAAAAACGTCATACCTTAGCCCCCCTCAGTGGAGGGTCAAATAGCGACTGAGCGACATAGAACTATAGAGTCCCGAGTCCCTATACAACCGAATATTAACCCGGTAACATTACACGGGCTGCAACACTCTCTATTCACTGTCCGACTCCTGTCTTTAATGTATTAATGCTCTCTTTACTTCTTTTCTTAATTTTTCTAATATTTACTTCTTGTATACTTTTTACCAGCTGGAAATATTGTCTTTTATTGTTTTTAGGAAATCACTGTGTTGTTAACGAAGCACTTTATGTTACATCACGTGTTTTATTTCTAAACCGACATGTACCGTAAAGTTTGTCGAAGTTTGTAGCTCATCAACGTCTAGATCTTTTTTATTTTCTGAATAGCGACCTTTCCTTGAAAAAGCCTGTTAGTCCAAACAGGGCCAGCGAAGAAGTTACAATGATTACACGCTACCGTCGTGATAAAATGTTACAACTTTGCCGTGTTCCCGTATTATTCAAATACTAATAAAATTAACTACCGTACGCTACCGTAAACTGCACCAAATGGACACAATAAAGGCGGATACTTTCGTCAGTTACGACTTATTTTATGGCTTCAGATTTTTCTCAAAGAGAAAACCATGTACTAATATCGCGCAAGGTATGCAACTCATCTTTCTACTTTATGGGCACTTTTGTTTCGTGAAGCGCGTAAATCCAGAGGCATGTCAGACTGGAAACACAGCAGTAATAATAGTTGCTAAAATGCAGTTGATTTTGTGGCAATACGAGATTTCTAGATCTTATACCCCTGGAATTTTTTTTTCTTGAAGTAAAAAGTCTACGATGTGTGGCTATTAAATAACCGAACTGATGCTGCTACCAGCGCGCTGCGAGCGTGTTGCGACAACTTTGAACATAACTGTGTCTGGTGATACTTTACCCGCTCTGAGCTCGCTGGACAAGCCAGTGGGTCGCTCAGTTTGACTGTAGCAGTCGTTTGAATTAGTCTACGCACCAGTGATGCCTCGAAAAAATGTTAAGTGTTCAGATGGAGCTACTGGTTAATCTCAAGTTTCTTGTTAAACTGGGGAAAACCTTTACAGAAGCTTATGCAATGTTAAAAGAAGTGTACGGGGATGAATGTTTATCCCGCACACAAGTTTTTGGATGGTTTAAACGGCTTAAAGATGTGAAACGACCGAAGACGATCCGCGCCCCGGACGGCCCTCAACGTCAAAAACGGACGAGAACATTGAAAAAATTAGTAAATTAATCCGCGAAGATCGTCGTCTAAGCATCCGAGGGCTTGCTGAAATAACATAAATCGACAAAGAATGTGTTCGCCAGATTTTGCATGAATCGTTCAACATGCGCAAAGTTTGCGCAAAAATGTTGCCAAAACTCCTCACTCCCGAGCAAAAAGAATCAAGAATGAACATTTGCGCTGACATTCTAAACAACATTGACATTGATCCAGGCTTGTTAGACACAGTTAGACCAATCCATGCATCAAAACAAAGTGATGATGAGCAAATCCAAATTCAAAGAGATGATGATCGTCTTTTTTGACATTGTTTACGTTCAGTGGGTTCCTGAGGGTCAGACGATCAATCAACATTATTACAGCGAGGTTCTGATGTCCTTCGTGAGCGTGTGAGAAGACGAAGACCCTATTTTTGGAAGACCAAATCATGGAAGTTTCACCAATTCGCCTGTGAAGACGTTTTTAAGGCATTACTGTGTTGGAACATCTACCATACTCGCCCGACCTTGCCTCCTGTGACTTTTTTTATTTCCCAAGGTCAAATCGTCGCTGAAGGGGACAAGATTCGAAAGTGTGGAAGCGGTTAAAGGAGAAAAGCGACGAAGGTTCTGAACCAGCTGACAGAACCGGACTTCCAGCACTGCTTTCATCAATGGAAAAGTGGTATCGAGCGGTGTAGAGACCACCAAGGGGAGTACATTGGAAGGCGAAAAAATTGCTACTCTAATTGGTAACGAATAAAAAGAAAAATGCCACACCTCGTATATCATCAGACCACATAAGTCAATGGTTGCCAGTTTAAGAATCAATAATTGGCTTGATCATGTATATTAGTTCTAATATTACAGTAATACCTAATTACACTTGTATCAAAATGATCTAATGGCAGAAAGGTGGATGACTCACAGTTTGACACATAGTGACAGTAATATAAAAGGCACACACAACAAGAAACGACTATTTGGTAGTCTGATATAAAAATAATCATGCTTATAATAGTAAAAAAAAAACTGGGCGTTTTCCATGAAACACCGAACTACTACACTTTTTCTCGACGCGCGTTTCGCCAACCAACTTCATATTCATATGAAGGGATATTCAGAGAAGATTAAAAAACTAAATTTTAGCCTACACACTTGCACTATTTATACTAAATTTGTTGTCACGGTTCATTGAACCGTAACTGTCTTTGTTTATCAGAGCAGACAGTGGACTGGTGGGTATCGGACCATTGTCCTTATTCATACTGCTGTTACATTTAATGATTTCTAAACTTTCAAAAGCATCCAACTGTCTACTCTTAGTTACATTTCTAATTAATTTTAAATTATTTATGTCTATCCTATGGTTGTTGTCAAAAGCGTGTTGAGCAACACAAGATTCTTCTGTTCTGCCATATTTCAAATGAGCCATATGTTCTTTAAATCTAGTTAAAATAGATATTTTTGTTTGCCCAAAATAATTTTGATCACAATCAATCGACAATAACGAAAAGTCATGAATATACGAAATAAGTTGTAAAGATTGTGATCAAAAGTATATTGGGCAAACAAAAAGATCTATTTTGACTAGATTTAAAGAACCCATGGCTCATTTGAAATATGGCAGAAAGGAAAATCTTGTGTTACCCAACACGCTTTTGACAACAACCATAGGATAGACATAAATAATTTAAAAATTAATTAGAAATGTAACAGACAGTTGGATGCTTTTGAAAGTCTAGAAATCATTAAGTGTAACAGTAGTATGAATAAGGGCAATGGTCCGATACCCACCAGTCCACTGGTTGCTCTCATAAACAAGACAGTTACGGTTCAATGAACCGTGGCAACAAATTTAGTATAAATAGTGCAAGTGTGTAGGTAGAATTTAATTTTAATCTTCTCCTGGAAGATGCCAACTTAGTTGGCAAAACGCGCGTCGAGAAAAGAATAGTAGTTCGTTGTTTCGTGTAAAACGTCCAGTTTTTGTTTCTACGCCGAAGGTTCCAGTACCCAGGACTTATAATAGTTGGAAATGCAGATCGGCGATATGGAAATTAATGCTGGTGCAGTTCCTTTTCGCTATGCCAAGATGAAAGGGCAGAAAAGAGATCAGGTTCACGCCGGAACTCTGCAGTATTTACTAGACTTAAAAGAGAACCGGGCTTATTCAATCGGAGCGGTCCATTACTCCCCTGGCCGGCCCGATAGCTTACTACCAGTGATATACTTGATTGATGATGATCCTAAACAAACACTCGAGAATTTTTGATGTTAGCAGCGAATGTGTGGATGATTGATTTATGCGAGATAGGTGCATTCGATTTCGTGGTATTAATATAAAATTTTAATTCACTTAGAACATTGATTCGTTAATCGTTATTCAGCTTATACTTTCTATACTATACAGCGTGACCACTATTTCGATGTGATTGGTAATGACAACTGTAATCGATATAGTCTATCCCAAATTGGTTGTTGAAGGTAGAAAGATGTTTAATGGGTAACATTTTATATAGTTTTCGAGATAATTACAAAAAATTAGATGCGTTTTTAGAAAATGTATCACGTGTCATTATTACACGACTTTTGCACCATGAAATTACTAGTCATACGTAATTTTACAGAAGGGCCAAGTGTTTAGTTGATGAGGACGTCACATAAAAGGCAACATGTTTTTTCAGCATTATGATACACCGTTTAGAAGCAAAGAAAACGAAAAAAAAATTAGTCCGTAAGACAAATCAAAATTAACCCATTTAACGCCCAAACGGACACAATTTTTCGTCCTTTTTTGGAGCGTCAATCTCGAAGAGAAATTAATGAATTCACTCAATAAAAACCACTTATCCTAATGTTTTCGGATGTGATCTTTCGATTTCCATCAGAATTGTGATTAAATGCTCTAGAAAAAAATGTGGCTGACTTTATGGAGAAAAGTACTGAAAATTTGGATATTTTTTTTAGTCCAAAAAGTGCTCTAACCTACTCTGGATTGTGGAGGGAAGTGGAGGCAATAGTTGGAGTTGCATAAAATCTCATGAAACATGAATTTTCTCTAGTATTAACGAGAAAATAATGTTATTGTGAGTTTGTTCTTGTGCACAGTCATTTTTTCTCAATAAATACAATACTACAGAATATATCTGACTAAATTTTCAATTTTCAAAGATGGCGGATTCAAATTGGCGGCCGGATTTCTCAAGAAATGGCGCGTTTTCATTATAAAAAGTAAATAGGAGTTTGTAATTATACTTTTTCTATGTTATTTCATGTTTTAGTGACATTTTGAGTTATTCCGGGTGAAAAAGTCTGAAATTCAAGATGGCGGATTCAATATGGCGGACATTCATATTTTACATAGAATTCTGATGGAAAATGTCCTCTCAATCTTTTTCATAAAAATGCGTTCTATCTAAGTAAAAAATTATTTGTCATTCTAACCTCAAAACGAGGTTTTTTTCCGGTGTTGAGGTTCTCATGATGAAATCATGAGAATTTATATATTATGCACTTAGGGATGCTCGGGCGCAAACTACTCACCGGAAGTACACAGCCTACTTGTTTCTCGTGGTGCATATACGATTTTTTCTGACACCCACCAGAAAGTACGTTCTACGTACTATTCTTTGAATAAATATGCGAGGAAGTTCCGGAAAAAAAAATTCGTTAATGCGCCCGAATTCAAAATATATATTTTCTAATTATATGCGGATAAGTTCCGAAAAAAAATTCTTCAATGCGCCTACATCCCTAAGTGAATAATATATAATTCTCATGATTTCATCATGAGAACCTAAACACCGGAAGAAACCTAGTTTTGAAGTTAGAATAACAAATATTTTTTTACTCAGATAGAACGCATTTTTATGAAAAAAAAGATTGAGAGGACATTTTCCATCAGAATTCTACGTAAAATATGACTGTAATTTTTCCGTTTTCAAATTTTGAATTTTCAAGAATCTTCCGCCACCTTGGATTTCAGACTTGTTTCACCAGGAATAACTCAAAATATTACTAAAATATGAATTTACATAGGAAAAGTATAATTACAAACTCCTATTTACTTTTTTATAATGAAAAACGCGCAATTTCTTGAGAAATCCGGCCGCCATTTTGAAATCCGCCGCCATTTGAATATATTCCGTAGTATTGTTTTGATTGAGGAAAATGACTGTGAATCCAGAGAAAAAACTCACAATAACATTATTTTCTTGTTAATACTAGAGAAAAATTCATATTTCTTGAGATATTATGCAATGTCCGCCATTTTGAAAAGATTAGAGTCAGTTGAGGTCGCCAAAAAAAATCCCTATCATCAACTCCAACTATTGCCTCCACCTCCCTTCACAATCCGGAGTAGGTTAGAGTACATTTTGGACTAATATATATATATATATATATATATTAGTCCAAATATATATATATATATATACTAATATATATATATATATATATATATATATATATATATATATATATATATATATATATATAT